>JASDQU010243860.1:14558-44027 GCA_032191745.1 Picea mariana
ATGTGTATGTGCTACCTTCCCTGTAACCTCAGCCTAGTCTAGGATTCCTTGCCTTGGGGTGGAGCTCGGTCCCAGCTCGGGGGTGACCTACTGTTGAGTTGATGAACAGTGTGGTCTAAGGCTGGGAGGTTCGTGGAAGGCCTGCACTTGGTTGGTGATTTCTCCAGCTGATTAAATATAAGTATTCTGAATTATGATTTAACATGTTTGGCATGACTGTGTTGTTTTCTATCATGTTTTCTGCTGTGTAAATGAATTAATGATGAATTCTATGGAACATTTAACTATAGCAGTACCCATATATTGTACTCTGAGTTTTTAAGTGTGTTTAATTCTGTTTAAATGCATTTGCTTATAATTCCATGTAAGGAGTGGAGAACTGAGAGGTTGAGAAACCTGGGTAGTGAAGGGTACACTACAATTAATAAAGTAAAAAATGCTCAAATAGAGGCAAGGGGATGGAAAACTAATAAAATGTTCCCTTTCGGACTAAAGGAATCAAGCAAGTGAAAAGGAAACAATAAATTGTTTGCTTAGCAAGGATGAGATGAAAACAAAATTTCTATGCGGGGTCCGGACCATCGCATTGTGATTTGGTCTTGCTATGTTCTATCTGCATTATGAATAGAATTGAACGTTGGTTTGAAACTGTCTGAAATTCATTTTTGTTTCCATAAAACCTGATGGATCGACACAATGCATTGTCATATAATTGTTAAATGCTCCATTTTAGATAAAATTACTTAAGCCAATACAATATTGAAGAACTGCGAGACTATCGAACCATGCCAATGAGAAGAGTTATTAAATTCAGAAAAGAAGCAATAACAAAGACTCCAAGAAATTTTTTTAAATAGTAAATCCATTAAAAAAAAAAAGAATATTGGGCAGTGTATATCTATCCATAGAAATTAGACCGAGTTCTTTGGACCAAAACATTGAACATATTTTCCATAAACACAGGCACAGGTCCTCCAACATGCAGGGGTCATCGAGATGCTCTTCAATATGCATACAAAATTGATTACCATGCTTTTTTTAGGAAATCCTTGCAGTTTTCTCCTCGAGGGGTCAATGTTCGCTGCCCCAATGTCAATATCTTGTGGAAGACCTGAGGTGACAAAGAAACATGAGAGTGGTTCCACATTCGAATAAATCCTTGGCTTGAAGTAGATGAACAATAGTCCTGTGGTAAAATTGATAGTTCTCACAAGCTTCCTGTGAGGAAGAAGACGAAAAACATTGCAGGGAAAATGGAAGAGCCTGAAACGGAAAGTTAGGACACACCAAGAAACCACCTCCTCACAGTCGAAGACTTCAGGGACACAGGTTGCATGAGCAATTCCAGAGGCCCAAATTAGTCCATTCTGGGTAGAAGGAGATGAGTAGTAGGAATATGCCTTGCACTAGTGGGAGTTTTGGTCCTCATCCCCGAAGATGTTAATTGTATATCTAGAGAACATGAGGGTGGTATTTTAATTGAATAATTTTTTGGCTTGAAAATATATCTCTCGGAGCATCAATAGATCATTTCCTTACAGTGAAAGACTTCCGCCTAGAACAGACTAATTTGGACCTCTAGAATTCCTCCTTTTGAGCTGCAAAGCGGCTATTGCGTTCAACATCAGTTTCTTTTCTGAAACCCCTTGTTTTGGTGTTGTCAGGGCATCCATCGCCGAGCCGGGAAGTGCCCCCCATTATGGATGATTTCAATTTGGGCACAGGAGTGGGAACCACGTCTGCATTGCCATCATCCATTGCCATATCATCATCCATCAGATCATTTTCTTCTGTCTCGAAATCAATCACATCAACCTCTGCGCCAACAATCAATGCAGGCGGGAAGGTTGTCTGAGCAGGGAGAGTTGCCTTGGAATTCTTTGGCTTGAAATATATCTTTCGGTGCACCAAGGGACCATCTCCTTTTTTTCTCCTGGGCGAAGGGATATTAGTAGTAAGAATATGCCCTGGAATACTGGAACCTCTGGCAATCATGCCCGAAGGTGTTTACTGTATCTGGATAGAACTGTTGTGGAACTTCTTCCATAAGTTAACAAGAATTTTCGTTTGCTCGAGATGATGCTTGAAATGAAAATTGGGGAGGGATAATATAACCCTCCACAAATATAGGTTTAATGTGTATCAATGGAATATATCCTTGAGCCTTTCGCTAATTAATGACAATCTCCACAGTTTGTGTGTAATGAGTTGTACCATTAAATCTTACTAATTGCATATTTAGAAAAAAGTGCGAAGGTGGCGATGATGATGAAGAGAGATTAAGGATTAGATATTTCTTAAAGGCTCCAACCGACCAATGCACGAAAAAGATTACATCATGCTTGAAATGAATACATGGAAAGGATAACACTCTTCTCCGCAAATCTTGGTTTAATTCATATTAATAACAAATCTTCTCTGGCCTTCCGAACTTTAATGACGATCTTAACGGTTCCTACACAATGAGCTACTAGAATTAAATATTAATAATTGCATATCTAGAAAGAAGTACGAAGGTGGCAGGGATGGCGAAGAGAGATTAAGCATTGTACATTTTTCCACCTGCCAACCCACAAAAGAGATTCCAAGAAATGGCAAAGTATGGAAAGTGGTCAGGCGGGATTCAAAAATAGGGTCACAAGATATACTCAGGAGACGTGAGGGGTCGATGGTCAAATTGTATGTCTCCGAACTTTTGACTACACAATGTGTAACACAGAACATGGCACAATGATATATTTCGAGCATCAATTTGTATATCCCAGAATTTTGGGTGTTGTTTGTAGGTAGCGGAACAATGGAAACGCAATGTTGAGCAAGCTTGGCCAAGAATCAACGATGGTAATAGTGGCCAAGTATGCAATGGGAAAGAGGTTGGTAGGACTCCTGATATAAAAGCATGAGACATACTCGGAACAGGGAATATTAACGGGCTTGAAAACAAGGCCACAACCTCTACTCAGGAGACATGAGGGTCTGATGGTCAAATATTATCTATCCCAACTGATGATTGCAAAATGTGTAACACGAAACATGAGACAATGATAGATTTTGAGGGTCAATTTGTATATTGCGGAACTTCGGGTGCTGTATATAAAAGCATGAGACATTCGGAAAAATGACACATTCAAAAAAAGGACCAAGTAAACAGAAAGAGAAAGAAAATGAGAATAAGGGGATTTTGTTTGCTGATTTGTAGATAGGGGAAGTTCAGGTGTTGTTTGTAGGCGACAGAACAACGAAAATGCAATGTTGAACCTGCCTATCCGAGAACCCACGATCCAAAATGTTTGTTCAATATGACACGGGGAAGCAGTCAGTCAGGCTGGTGATATAAAAGTATCAGTGGAAATCTAAAGACATGAATCCGCCAACTCCCACACCTAGACATTTTTCGAAAAATGACTAAGTAACCAGAAAGGGAAAGCAGAGGGAAAAAAGAAAGGGGATGGAAATTTTCGGAAGTGGGAATTGGTGCAAGAAAGCCCCATTGATGGTCTTAACAGTAACTATGAAGTGCATTAAACATGTGAACATGTTCTTCAATCAAGGAATATATAAAGAGATCCATGCTTATAGTTTCCAAGATGTGTTTTTATAAGAGAAGCATCAAAAAGCCACAAGAAAATCAATTATGGGATGTTTAAGTAAATTTATTGTATTGTCAACTTCACTGCAAGTATAACAATGATGAATTTGAATTTTAATGTCCCGACGTTGATATGATAGTTCCATTGGACTTCACATAGTATATATCCTTTTATTTCAAATTATTCCTGGAGATGAATTTTGCTAAGTCCATCGATCAAGGAGAAGTGCTAAAAAAAGCCACATACTACATTTGCATTAGAGAGATTATATTAAAAGGCAAAGCATGTCCTATATATTCTTTAATATCATAGAAAAATTGCCAAGATCTCGAATGTATTATTAATTTTACAGAACAAAGCATACAACCAAGAACCAAGTAAACACAAAATGTATTGAAATTCGAGGCACAAGGCAACACGTGAACATAGAAGGCACCAAGCGAGATCCCACAAGGTTCCATAAGAGCAGTACGCATTGACCTTTGCATCAAACAATTTGATATATAAAAAAAACACACGTGGCATTGGTTTTCTCTTGCATCTGGTATATGTTCCCATGAGAAAATAATCGGGGCCATGGGATATGAACAAAAGTCTCCCAAACACAAGACAACACAAAACCAGTGGAGCTTCACCATTGTACCCTAGCTATAACCAAACCTCAAAATGGGGAACAAGAAACTTTTCGATTACTATTTTACCATGAAGTAAGATCACTATGGACATTTTCTTCTGATAGTGCCATGTTCTATCACTACCAATTTTAACAATGCCAAATTTCCAATCTTATTGGAAATGCCTGATGGTTTTGCCTAGAGGAGAAATCTATTTCGACAGTTCAAAGGATGGGCCTGAGTTATTTACAGTTGGATACTTTGTATGGGGTTTGTCCTAATGTTCCCATTTATGGATTAAACAATCTTATGTGCTTGTACATCGCCAAGAATTTCACATGCCTGTATGAATTCCAATGCCCGAACTCCCCAATCTATATAGTGAGTTCTGAAGATATCAAGCTCATGTTTCAATCCATGCTCAGTCCTTTTTTTTCAATTAAGGCATCGCGAAAATGTAGATACCATACCATAAATGTATAGTTGGAGACCAATTTTTTTTATTTGGGTACCCAAAAAAAATGAAGAAATATTGCCATGGCTATATAGTTGGAAAACATTTTTCCAATTTGGGCACCCAAAAAGGTGCACACTCCTCCAACAAAGCCACAACCAACCACCATTTTTTTTTTCATTTCCACACCCCAAAAAATATGCAAAATTCTTACTGGAACATGCAAAGAAACATGAAAATAACAACATCAATTGCATTTGTAGTTAGATTCTCCTTGTTGTTTCAAGTGCACAAGAAGAGACAAAATATCTAGAAAGAAAATTTTACAGCCATAGATGTAAACTCCGAAGAAATCAAGTCCAATGAACATTCATTTGGGTGTTGAAGAAAAATCACAGACACACATGAGATTTTTTTGTTTCCTGCCAAAGCTTGATATGATATTTTTAGTTTTTTTTCCAGCCGATATGCAATATTGCATTGTCCTCATTTAAGCTAAATTTGCTATGTATCTGAAAGTCACACAGCATGTATACATTGTTTTCCTTTTTCTGTAGGTATTCTTCATATGACAATTATGCTAACCCAGGAAGCACATCTTGTAACAAAGGTTGTCTAATTGTACAATGTACGATTGTGTTGCCCACGGTTTGGATGGCATCATTGAGGCAATGTCTATATATGTAAGGACATTTTTTACTACATCGCAGACAATCAATTGTATCATCACTTATGAAAGAAAAAGAAGAAGTAGAAGAGTTGCATTTGGCACATGCAGGCTTGAAGGGGGTCGAGTATGCATTCGTTGCAACCAAAACACCCTCAACCTGGGAATGTGATCATAGTAGTTAATATATTGAACAATATAATATAAAACTGCACAAAAAAAAAAAACTACAGAAAATTGGTGAAGGCAATTTGTATGAGAAAAGTGAGGATGAACTTGTAGATGTATACGCACAACAGTTGTAGAGATAGTTAGTGTCTTGAGATTTTGTACTATGTCTATTCACAATTCTGTTACAAATGTTGCTTGGGTTGTGTGAAAGATCATTTCTTTAACATCTCTTTTCTTTGTTATATTTTTTAAGAGCATAAGTGGAAATTGCCCTTTATGCAATTGTTGTTCCATTGAGGGAAAACAAATTTAATAGGTGTCGAACAATTGCAACTACAACATGGAACACTACAATATTTATGTAACATAAATGAGATACATGGACATGTGAAATTAAAGGACAAAATTGGATATGGAGAACGATATCATTGCCTTGTCGTTGTTTGACTCTTTATCTTTTATATGGAGAATGTGTTGCGAGCCAAGTTTACTCACGAGTGTGACAACTGCACCAATGGTTTCAATTGGGTAAATGTCATTGCTCTGTGCAAGTTGGTTGATAGTTGTGTCCAGGACAAAACGACATTTTGAACAAATAGCGAGATTTTTTTCCAAAATACTTGTTTCGTTGAGCAATATAATCCAATCACAATCACCACGGTCATAGATTGTTTTGGAAAATATATTAAAATTTGTAATGGATATCCCATTACCTGGAAATATATTTTCTGCATGTTTCTGGACAAGTTGTGTGGGAATAGTCAGTGTGATTGTCATCAGGGCCTCGTTTTCTGTCATGTTAGCACGCATAATGGATATAGTTTTGTTTTCCTTATCCAAGTAGGTGCTATAGACGACCATTATGTCCTCGATGAACACTTGTCTAGTTCGGCAGCTGTTCAAGCCCTCTATTGATAGTATTTTGGGTGTTACAAGTTTAGACCTGGTGACATTTTTTGAACAGGAAAAGTAATGTGAATGGTAGTGTGCATTATTTTTTTTTTTTCTTTTTTCCTGGCATAAATTTACAAGTAGGCGCACAACTTGGATGAAGTGTGGAGCCAGAGTTTTGCAACCAAACCTCTTAGTCTGCAGAACTTGCCATATGTTTGGCATCTCGCTTGTGCTTGTTGACACTTCTTGTGAACTACAAAGTATGTGTTGCAGATGTCATCAACATATTCACCATGGCATAGATGAATAAATACCTGAGGATATTTGTTTGGTAAACATATGAGGAACATATTGTATGCATATTTACCTTTGGCCTTGTCAGTCTGCAGATGTTTGCGATGATTGACTTCTCATGGCCATGTTACTAGTCCAAATTTTTCTGATGCAAGCATGTGTAGATGAACATCATAAGGACTAAATAAGCATATGCATTGTATATTGTCCATAATTGTTCTAAATTTTCACATACAAGGTCGAAGGAGATGGAATACGAAATAGGGTGCCAAGGGATACTCAGGAAACATGAGGACCCGACAGTCAAATTGTATGCCTCAGATTTTTTGACTGGAAAAATTTGTAACAATAAATAGGGCATGATGGGGGGTACGGCGACCAATCTGTATATCAAGGAACCTCTAAAGCCAGAGGCACAATATTGAACCCACCAGCCCGGGAACCCGCGATCAAAAAAGTGGGTAAGTATGGAATGAGGTAGAAGCATGACCATAAATGTGAACCCGTGAGTCCACCAACCCATGCACCTAGGCATTTTCAGAAAGACGACTAAGCAAAGCAACAAGAAATCAAAAGTAGACGAGAAAATTTAAGTATAGAAGAGGGGAAAAAAAAGGGATAATGAAAAGTGGAAAAATTAGAAATGGGAAGGGAAATGTTTGGAAGCGGGAAGTCTCAACAAAGGCCCATTGTTTCCAAATCATCATTTTCTAGTCCAATATTATATGCCCCCACCTGTTTTGTATGTTTGATTTACTAGCACATTTGGTGTACCTTTTCAAAGATTATACCACAGACCCCTCTGTTGTGGCATATAAGAATTCATCTTCCTGTCCAACCAATTTGTTTCTTTCAATGTAGCAATGTCGAACATACAGTGGACATGAAGGCAAGTTAGTATGCAGAAAGACATATAAAAGAAAGAAATACAGTTCTATTTATTTCAATGTACCAACAAAGAGAATATAATTCACATGAGAATAAGTTACTATGTAGAAAGATACACAGTATATACATACATGAAAAAAAGGTGCAAAGCAGTAGAACAAACACACAGATAATAAATGAAATACTGAACACTAGAATATGAAATAAGAGTATAGGTATGCACCTCTGTAACTCCTCCTCTACATTCACACCAAAGAGTCCATCGTCCTCTCCAACCACTATGTTTGTTTAAATGTAGCAATGCAGGAAAAATACAATCGACATTAAGGAAGTTAGTATGCAGGAAGACATGTAAAAAAAATAAACAGAGTTCGAATTTTTTCAATGTAGCAGCAAAGGAAATACAAAGGACATGAAGATAAGTTATTATGTAGGAAGGTATGCAATATCTACATACAACAAACTAGGTGAACACATACACAGACAATAAATGAAATACAAAACAACATAATATGAAATAACAATACAAACATGTACCTTTGTATCTCCTCTTCCACTGCTGCAGTTAAGACTCCTTCGTTTTCTCTAGCTATTATGTTTGTTTGAACGTGGGAACACACAAAATACAATGAACGTGAATGGAAGTTGGTATGCAACGAAGAACAAGTAATATGTACATACACTAAACGAGAATCGACGAATAGAATAAAAGATAGTTAGAAACATGAACCTTTTCTTTTCTCCATCCATGGTTGTAAATATATAAAGTTTTTCCCTACCCAAAATATATTACAAGCCACAAAATATTAAGAAATTGCATGGCCATAGCTAAATGATTTTGGTTTTCTGTGGAAAAGTATCTAGATATGCTTCGAGACATGGAAATATAATTTTGCAGTATCTTTGGTATACATATCATATTTCAAGCACAAGACAAATTGTATCGTGGTCACACCAGTCTGTGTAGAGGATAAAGAGGTTGTATTGTGATATGGGAAAATTTTACCATATATGGTTAATAAGTGCATTTTGCACATGTTTTATCTTAACAAAAATACAACAGACATTGTAGTTGCACATGTAGTTGTCCAACCATTTCTTATGCCACTATTTTGTATCATGTCAATACTGAAGTATCCTATAATGATAATGGTTTCGTCAAAATGTAAATGGTGTGATCCATTTCAGAACACATTGATTGTGCTAGCCATGGTGCATGCCAAACAACATAGAAACTGAATACCGCAACTTGCAATCCATGGAACACCACTCTTGGTAGAACCATCTCAGTATCATTTTCTTCTAAAAGAACATTTTAAAAAGACATGTAGGTATGGTCCAGAACTAGGAAAAAGAATTGGAGAAAAATTTAACAGCAGGGCAGGTGGGCATGGAACATGTGCCAGATATCGACTTCGCCAAACACGACAAACAACAGAACCATAGGTCCACTCACAAGTGCAGGACCTGAACACCACAAAGTGAAAAAAAAAAAAAAACAGCTCCAACTGTCGGCACAGGACCCTAACTCTACAAAGTCGAAGTAAACAAAAGAAAACAGCAATCAACAAACCAATGAGCAAGCACGAACAGGACCAACTGCAACCCTAGGGCCCAAAATCGTAAACTTGAGTCAAACAACAACAAGCAACAATCGAAGAACCAATGAACAAGCAACAACCACCAAACCAGTAAACAACATATGTATCTCCAACGATTACTAAACTGCAGCCGAAGCACAGAAGGAGCCAGACACATATGACGAGCATGCCAATATAAATAAGAAAACATTCTTAGTTGCAAACTACAAAATGTGAACAACAAAGAACGAATAGAAAATGAAATTATGGCATCGAAACTTACTCTGAAACAATGAATGATAGAAGCGCGGGTCGAATTGTGGGTGAAACACCTAGACCCCGCAAAGTAAAAAAAAAACAGATCCAACTACGAATGCAGGACCCCAATCCTGAAATGTTGAAGTAAACAAAAGCAAGCAACAAGAACCAACAGGTCCAACCATAGGCGCATGACCCTAACCTTACAAAGTTGAACCAAACAACAACAAGCAGCAACCAACGAACCAACGAACAAGAAGCACCCACTAAACTAGTAAACAATGTATGCAGCTTCAATGATGACCAAATTGCATTCCAAGCATAGAATAAGTATGAAACATACAATGCCTATTCAACTAGCGGTGGACAACAATATTGTCCAAACTCACTGCAACACTGTATGGAAAAATTCGAGGAAAAATGTACTCTGAGAAGCCTATGTACGTAAACATTTAAGAATGTCATGTTGTCTAAGGCCGTCGTAGTATGCAAACATTTAAGATGTCAGGCATGTTTCAGGACCTCGCGCTATGTAAACATTTAAGCTATTAGGCCTATTCAAGCACCTCAAAAAAAGTGTCAATGCTCTAAACCTTCGGTATGTAAACATTTAAATACAAATACAAAGGACCAATACTACTAATAATAATAAAATGACATATTAATATGTGATCCCTATAGTCCCTCTACGCATTCGACAGGGACTAATAATAAAAAAACATTAAAAAACAACGTCCATGCTGAGAACTTTCGGTATGTAAACATTTCAGTAAAAATGTAATAAAAATTAAATAGTAGCGTCTAAGGTCAAAACTTTGGATATCTACACATTTACAACATTGGGAACAACAAAGATGGCAATAAGACCTCGAATATTTTCTCCAATGAGACGATGACATATAAGTTTTTTTATTTTTATATAAAAAATAATGTTTTTACTTCTATAGTACGAACAATACAGAGGATGCAAAAATTTATAGTCAAAGGGCATATTAATATGAAATCAACGAATTATTGATCACTATAGTCCCTCTACATCTTTGGCATCGACTAATAATGTCAACTCTTTTAGATGTTGTTTTGTTTATACATGTTTTGTACATTGTGAGGTGAGTCTAGATTCTTTTATATGTAGCTTTCTTTATATAAGTTTGGTATATTGTTAGTAAGTCAATTTTCTTAAAAATAATATTAATTTTATTCTATTTTTTTTTTCTATTTAATGTTTTTTTCTGTTTCATTTAATTTTTTTCATTTTTCATTTTCATTATTAATATAATTTTTAGAATAAATATAAATTTATAACTTAAACTTAAGAAAATTATTCTTCTTTTAAACCCATTAATATAATATAATAGGTTTATTTTTAAGTGACAAGGTGCACCTCTTCTCAAATGGGTTAAACTATAACACTAATGTGCAAAATCGTTATGTAACCATTGGTTAAAAATTTATAGATACAACTTAAAGGGATGAGATTTGTCTTCATCCACATTATAACATATTATAAATTAATCTTTAAAATAAATTTGAAATAAATATTTTTTTTTGTTAGAAATGCACCCATGGATCGCACCAACCCTTAACATGGATGGATTTTTGAGTGTCTCCTCCTGACTAAACTCACTGTAAGGGTATTGAACTGGGGTCGCCTAACAAACAAAACCCACACCTTAACCGATTGAGCTAATGGGAATTGACCTTATAAAAGGAGGACATGGGGGTGGGATTTGATCCACTTATGTGTGCACGGGTCACAATATTATTTAATTTAATATCTTTGGGTGCAACCACATGTTCGAACACTACCTCAAGGTGTCTCCATGGCTCCAGGTTAGGCCCTCATGCAAATTGAACATTGCCCAATGGTGAAAAAATCTTCACTTTCCACCATTGAATCCAACCCATTTGGACGAAATAAATACAATATTAACTAATAAAATTTTAATAAATTATTTACATATATATATAATTATGTAAAAACTTATTATTTTTCATCATTATTTAAATAATTATATATATTATTTTCTTATTTATCAAATATGATATATGTTAAATCATGTTAAATTACCTCTTCATTCAATGGTTTGAAAAGTATGGACACCAATCCTTTAAAAACCATTTCAGATCAGAAGATGCATCTCTCCTTTCTTCTCTTTTGAACATTATGCGAAAAATGTAAGATAGTGCATTAGTTGTGCTAAGTAAGAAAGAATAAGCATGCTTAAGTGCTTTGTCAATAGAATGTCCTTCATAATTATGTGCTATGTATTCTATTTGTTCATCCTCAGTATATCATGGATTCCTCTTGTTTCTTACAATGTTCCTATTGGTCTCCAATTACAAAGTTGTTCTTAATATATTTACAGCATGTTATTGATTCAAGATTTTCCAAAAGAACATGTAGGTATTCCACTTTCCATACCAAAATTCTATGGATGTTTCAAACAAAAATAAAAACAACAATTTACCTACATAAAACCTCTTTTCTATCATTCTTCTTGTTTTTCTTCTCACCACTCTTTCATTACCTTGCACACCACCCTTTCATTACTTTGGCATTCCCATTTGCATGCCTACGAAGTATGCTAATTTTAATTTAATGGTTCTACAAGAAATTTAGAAGTATTGGTTAGGCTCTATAGGATTCTTACCATTGTCACCAATCATCAACAACTTTAAGAGGCGATTGTAGTGGGCCCTCACAACCATCACGATACCACCTTATTTCTAAATTTTCACCTAAGCGATCTTGCAATCAGTAAAACAACTAAATTCGCACCAATCGGGCTTCAAAGGTGCATGGATTAGTCAATATGAATACACAAAGGAGTATCTCGATACATGACCCCTAAGCAATGTGTGCATTGGACCCATCAGGGAAAAGGGAATGAGGTGCTCAAGTTCCCTTCAAATTGGTTCAAATTCAATTTCTTGAGATTAGGACCATTTAGCTTCATATCAAATGACCCATTTCAATTTTATACATTCGATGTGTGAATGTCATTCTCAAATACAAAATGGAAACAAAAAACCGACTCTTGCTTTGTGTTTAAATTCATGTTCAAATTGTAATTACCTCCTCCCATAAATCTGCGTATATTTTCAAACCCTTTAGACAACTAACTCATTAACTAGCATCTTGATTTTCAAAGTCATCAAGGATTTAGTCACTTGGAATGTTTCAAGTACAACACTACTCTAATAATCTTGGAAATCCTTATAATTCATAGCTTTTTCCCCTCCTGTTTTTTTTAATCATGATGGTGTAGAACATAAGAAGTTTACAAGGATTGGCTAGGTGTACATTATATTCATGGACTTCATTTAAAAGAAAAATTCAACAAATGTAAACTTCCATCGGTGCAATATCAACCAAAAATTCTAAAAAATAAAGAAAAATAACTAGAAGTCTAAAGCAAAATTACAAAATTACAAAATAAATAAAATAAATGTAAATATAAAGAAATGTAAGAAAAGCTATAATTTCAAAAAAATTAAAATGGAATTCTAAAGAGTGAAATGAAAGATAAAATATGAATTAAAATCCTTAAAATTGAAGGAAATAAAAAACCTACTAAATACAAGCTAGATGCCATAGTGTCATCTAACTAAAGTATTGTTGTAGAATTTGGTCATTGAGTAGGAGGAGATCCAAATTCCCCTCCATGTTTTTCTGTTAGTATGTGTCAATACAAATACTATCATCCACTTGGAATGGATCAATATAAAGATATGGAAAATTTGAATTATTTCATTAGGATCATTTAGTTTATAGAACATGAGAATAATATTTCTTACTTGGGCATTCTTAACACTAGATGTGTATTTATAGAGCCAACATTTAACAATTTATTGGTAGTGCGTGGACTGTAATATTCTACTTAGATATCTTCTATATTTGGTAGGATATCATTTCTATTTTGGATAGTAGAGGAGCTCTACCCATCTTCCAATTGATATGGAAACAAGGAAGGTAGAAATATATTTAAAGGAAAATGGCTTGCTTTCCGTAAAATATAAAGTAAGGCAATGTGCTTAATGTCTCTTTATGAATTATTCTATTAGGGTCCTAATATAACCTCCCTACTTTGGATACTTAGTAGTTTTTACATTAACGTGTGAGGTTGTCTTCTTTGAATAAGGCCTATTAGATAGTTATTTGGTAATTACTTAATGTAAAAAAAATCCTCACACATTGGGATGCATGTATCATGACAACGTTCATGTAGAGGAAAATGATCTAGTGGAGTATATGGCTTACGAGGTGCATTGGTTTCCTTGGAGGCTTGGAGGAGGATCATTGAAGTCCTTGGAAACTTGGAGGAGGAACATTGATCATATCCAATAATAACACTTCATCATAACAAGATTTATAATCATACCAACAATCATATCAAGGTATCCAAGGTGTTCTTGTGTATTGAAAAATTTTGGAGGTAGATACTTCTGCATTTCACACATTAGTCAGGGAATTTCTCTCTTCCAATACCTTATATATTCTTTATAGATTTATTTATATGAAAACCACATACAAATGGTGCAAGAAAATAACAGATTTGAACAATATCACAACATATATAAAATTGCAGATAAAACACAATATGTCAATAAATTCTGCTACAAAGCACCGAAGAAATATTTTCCATATAAAAATGCATTACTTACCTCATGTATTTGCCAAGATCATATATAACTTGTTTTATGTTGTTGTCAAATCTTTCTAGGAGAGATAGAGGTAGAACATAATGTAACAAAATGCAAATCATTAATGTTTATTTCCAATAAGAGAAAAAAATTACTAAAATATGTATATTATGTAATGTTCCCAAGTTGGTATTTACTTGGAAACTGTGGGTTTTTTCTGAGTTTTTTCTATTGTGTGTTTGTTTGCAGGTTGTAGTCTTCCCAGTTTGCGCTATAAAGATTATTTGGAGTTTAATAGTGTGAAAATGAAAATAATACAATATAAATCACATCCATATAACAAGATACACGAGATATTACACCATGGAATAGCAAAAATGACATATTTGACCTTTATTTAGATAGTAGATGATCCAGAATACAATAGATCTGTAGATCTGAATATATGAAGATAGAATATCAAGGTTGGAATGGATCCTACAACAAACAATCTCCAAGACTAAATATAATAGCCTCCAAGGCTCCAAAAAGTTGAATGTTATCCCAAGATCAATTCCTTGTCCTTCCAAGGATGGAATGTTGAGTTGCAAATTATCCTGGTGATTGTAGCTACCTAAGATTTTGGCCCTCCTCTGCCTGTGTTCCAAATCACCCCAAACTCTCCAAGACTATATATTGGGCCACTAGAAACCCCTAGGTTGAGTTTCTTGCTAATTGGAGGTGTTTAGACCCCCCATATGAATAGATCCTCCTTCTGCAGTGCGCCCTCCTCCTGTAGAAATCGTGCTAGCTTACAATAAAAGATATTCTGTAAATAACTCCTCCAAAATGGATAAGGAAGGCACCTTAGGCCCAATAATCAGATCCCAATGGGTTTGGATCCATGAAACTCCTTCACCTCTCCAAATCAAAAGGAACTAGCTCCTCAAGTGCGCCCTCCTGCTAGAAACCCCCACTGAAGTGCACTACCTCTCTCTGAACCTGTAGAATCCACCTGTGTTTGAGATAGACTGGTGAGGGAGGAAAATTTCACCTCCGTGACCAAGCTTGGACCAAGTTGGGTGGGATCTTTCACCATCGAGTTGATCTCTAGGGTTTGCTCTCCCAAAACCCTCAAAATGTCTTTGGCTCTAGAGCTCAAGATGAAAAAGTGAAAATATCAAGAATGAGGAGTGAGGCGCCCTCCTTTTTCCTTTATATGTCTGATCTAATTCTCACTTGAGTTAATTGACCATCTCCTAAGGTTAAATCTTTTATTTTCATCATTTATCCTTTTTCCACATAATTCCTCTTTTATCCCAAAGTAACTTTTAATTTATAACATTATGCCTAAGTGAACCCTTTGGAGCCTCTTAGTCCCCCTTTTCTCATGAGACTATAGTCTAGCAGGGACATCTAGACTACTAAGTCTCTGCACTCCTATTATCAATAGGTGGGGGACATTACATACCAATATGTCAATATACCTAACAATTACCTTAATTAATGTATGTCAGTCATGTGTTTTAACCCCACCAAAATCACCTTTTTCATTAAGATATTTTGTATGTTCGACGAAAACCCCATCATAAACCTAATTTTCTGAATGACCTCTTTTAAAAAGTTTCTCTATTTCTTTGTTAATAACCATGGAAGACTAATATTTTGTTCTTGACCATCACCATTAGAATTAATAATCACACTTTGCAATGCGTGATTAGCTTCCTGGATGTCACTACAAATCTTTCCAATCTTTCTTTGCGAGTCGTTCCATCTAAGATTCACCATAACAATCATGTTATATTCTTCTTGATATGCATTTTATCAAATAGATGAACTATTTGTAGGTTCTCATGCTAGGGAAACCCACTGAATTGTATGGGGTAGCTTCCCATTCCTCGTGGAATCCCATTCGTTCCTTAACGACATTCATGAAACATAAACAAAATCACATTAAAACTAATTAATCAATATAGCTAGGTATCACGCTGAACAAAATTCACTGAAAAAAATCATAAGATTTATACATACAATACATAAATAATTTGCATACCTTGACAATTTCTATTATATTTCAACTTCCATAGGTGAGGTGTCATTCTTTGTGGTTTTTTTCCATTCTCTTCTTTACCATTGAATTTCTATTTCTCGATAGTTCGATAACTATGGTTCTTTGGCAGAAAGTGCCTATACTTATCAAACACCTCCTTTCCTCAAATTATTGAATGATGAGATTTTATCCTAGGACCACAAACTAGACATGCAGATTTACCCTTTGTTTGAAGACCTGCAAGACATATGAATTAATGTAGCAAATTAGGATTACAATTTTTAAAAATGCATGGTATTTTCAAAAAATATATAATATTAAAGCGCAATAGAAAGTTACATACCACAAAAATGTGTTAAATCGAGAGCATCATGAATTGTCCATGTAGTTATTCCATGGAACCAAAATCATTTTTTCCCTATTGATCTAGAGATGTCATACATAGTGATTCCAACCCATAACTTCAACAGCTCATCGATAAGAGGATCAATATATACATTCATATATTTAACTTGGTACTCGCCTAATTGGTTCAATATACATTAATTATATTTATTTATACGTCCTTATATATAAAAGATATAATTATCATGCACGAAAAAAAGAAATGAAATATTATGCCATACTTTCAAGTAAATAAAGACAAGTTAATTAAATACCTGGAACAATCATTTCCAACATTGTGTTCTCTCTCTTTATCGACATCAAAGGAGGAAGGTTATTTTTTATAAAAAAATACACCTGCTACACTGAGTAAGTAGAACGAAGCTCTCCAAATGGATTGACACCGTCAAATCCAAATGAAAGTCTAATATTACAAGGTTCTTTAAAAATTGGTCATTTTTCTTCGATGTTCTTCAATGCAGAACCATCTACATGCATTCAAAGAACATCGTCTTCACTTCTATTCTTTGCATGAAAATCCATAAATTGTGCTATACTTTGGCACCTGAACAAACATTGGATTGTTCCCCCTTGGCACATTATAGATCCAAAGTTAAGATGGATCTACACTAGTGATATTAGCTTGACATATTGTGACAATAGGGATAATTATCTTGAATTTTGGTGAATAATAAGTATTACAATGATGCACATCTAACGAATCATACATATTGATGTACATACTATGTATACATCACCACTGATTGTTTAATGTTTGCATTGTTCTATTAGTTTTTAAAATTTGTCATAACACATTTTGTAAATTCCGAATAATGAATGTAAAGAATTGATATTCTACCTATTTTTGTATCATTTTTAATATTTCATTTAGTTAATAAAATTTTGATGTATAGTGTAGCACTTTGGAAACATTACATAATCAAATTTCATTTAAATTATAATTATAATATACCATAACTCAAGTGAGAATAAATGACATCCAATAGGCTACCCGATTTTCTAGGCAATTTGGACGAAACCAAACTATTATGAATGGTCAACATAATCATCCAATGTAAATAAAAATATCACTTGACTTGGAAGACTTAATTTTATTGTATTGTGGGGCATTGGATATTAAGATTAACACTTATTGGAATTTGACACACTAAAAAATTAGAATGATGAGCGTACCATGTGTAACACTTATCATGAAATTTAATTAATTCAAGGGAAGGGATGATTATTTAATTGGTGTAAATCCATCTTAACTCCAAATTTATCACACCCCGAGTGAGACCAAAGTCCTCCAAGAACATGATATATCAAAATTTAAAATGGATCTACGTTGATTCCAATTAGGTCACCTCAAAACTTTAGATCACCATCAATACATACATTTATATGTTTTAGATGAATTTGATGCTTTGAAATTTACTAAGTATCATTTTTAATTTAGAGAGTACTATCAACAAGGACACTTCAAAATTTACATAAGGATTAAGGTGAACACTAATAAAGTAACAATGTACAATGATGAAGAAGGTGAATATTAAGAAAGTAATAGTATCCTGATGATAAATAATAGATAAATTATGTAGTGACCAATCTCAATATATCGTCTTAACCTTCATATTGATCAAATGAGAAAGGAAGTTGATTTAAAAGACCATTCAAACCTTTAGCTAGAGATATATAATATTGCAGCTTGAAGGACATACTCTCTTTTGCATTCCAATATTAATAGTTTATTTCTTCAACTTCATATGTTCCTCATAATTCTATTTATATTTTATTGCATGATTTTGACTTTAATGCATTGTATATATCAATCCATTCTATATATTTAACATTCTATATAACTTTTAATATTATAATGGTTTTAATGTGCAAATATTAATAAATGAGTCACACCCAAGAAAATAAAGTAGTGGACTTTAACTCATGATATGTATTTTGAAATTGATTCATGGTGTGCTATTGTTAAAGTCATTTCACTTGATAATTTGCACTATCTTGGTGTTGAAATCAATATATCAGATATTTCCTTGGTATTTTTTCTTCAATTAGTGAACTCAATCATTTTTCACTATACTATCATTGAAATCAAATACACCATATTGTTTTGTGTTACAACATTGTTAAAATCAATGCACCATATTATTTTGTGTTATATCATTGTTAAAATAAATACAACTGCTCTAATATTATAAATCAGTTTTATTGTATCATTATTGAAAGCAATGCATTGTACTATTTTATTTATGTCATTGTTGAAATGAATGCAACTAATTGTTCTAAATCAGTTTTTATTGTATCATCTCTAAAATAAATGCACCCTATTGTTTTGTGTTATATCATTCTTGGAATCAATGCAGCTACCTAATGCATAAGTGTTTTATAATTTCTAAAATTGTTGCAATTCCATGATTTCTCTAAATCGTTTTTTTATTATATCATCATTCAAATCAATACCCTATTGTTTTGTATTATATCACTGCTTAAATTAATGTAGGTACCCAATGATGAATATTGAATTTTTTTTTTCATTTTCATGGTTGGAACATATCAATAATGTAAAACTCTACCTCCTAAATTTTAATTTTTAATTTTTATTTTTGATAACCTATTAAAACATAATTATATATATTAAGAGGTCTTTCATCCTCTTCATATTGAATTATCTCAATAATATCTTTATTTCCAATATACTTCTTGTTATTTTACATTTTAAACAATTTGAAAAGCAATGATATGATATGATATTGTGGTGATAAAAAAGGATAAGAAGGTCTAGTTAAAAAATATGTTTAAATGAATGAAAAATAATTATTTACACAAATGAAGAATAATAATAATTATAGATGAACCAAGAGATGTCCAAAAGCCATATTAGACTCATTAAAATGTGATGTTATATATTTAAAAAATGTATAATAAACATATAGTATCTCACGCTAACTTTGAAGTCCCAAAAAAATCAAGATCAAAGTAAATTGAATTTCAAAAAATAAACCAGGGTAAATCCATCTTAACTCGGGATCTATCATGCACCGAGGGGGATCAAATATATTGAGATGGAAACCTTTCTTTCACCTTTTTCACATGAAGGGACTTGATCCCTCTCTACTCATGATAGATCCCGAGTCAAGATGGACCTAACCTAGTTCTTAATTCCAAGTGTCCACTCAATGTTGAGCATGGAAGGAATCATACATCTCTCTCATACTAAGAAACACATCATGGAAATGTTTTAACCAAAATCCATCGTAACTCTAGATGTGTCATTTCCCTCATACTAAACGACACATCATGGAAATGTTTTAACAAAATCCACCGTAACTCTAAATGTATCATGCACTGAGAGGGATCAAATCTCATGATTTACAAACCTTTCCTCTAATTTTTTCAATCTAAAAAATATTTTCATGGGATATTATCCCTCACCATGGATGGTAGATCTAGAGTTAAGATGGCCATGTGATGGTTCTTGATAATGATAGATCTAGGGTTAAGATGGATCTATGTTGGTTAACCATGAAAGGAATTACACATCTCTCTCAAATTGAGGAACACTATTGAAATGTTTTAAACAAAAGATTTTTTTATTTTTTTTCAATTGCTTTAAATTTCTTTAGAGAGAGAGAGGGGGAGAGAGTTAATATTGAAATATTTTATTTATGTCCTACATTGAAATAATTTATTATTATTGACATTTTTATTATACACACACACTACAAGTAAGCATGTAAGGAATTACACATCTCTCTCATATTAGGATGTGGAAAGTATCCCATGAGGGACTAAGATTTCTTACTGTCAATTTCTTTATTGCACTTTCTACAACCTTGCGTAAGAAAATTCCAACAACCGAAAGAGGATGAGATGGCAATCACTGGGGTCGCGCACTGTAGCATGCACAGTGTAGCCCTTGTCTATTAAGCGCTTGACCAACCAGGAGGCCACGAATCCTGTCGCTCCAGTCACACAGACAGTGGCTGCTTGACAGTCTTTGCAATTGATGGTTGCAGCGGCCATGTTGAGGAGATTCTTCCTTCCTACAAAGAAATTACAGAGGCGAAGGATAAGAAATACAGGTCCTGTGTTTGTCTACGAGGGCGAGATAAGATCGTAGACTTTCAAAGTCACGCGTTTAAGACTTACAAAGTCACAGGTTCAATTCACACTTGTTTGTGTCACAAATAAAATCTTTTCAGTTTTTCTTTTTCATATAATATATGTTATATATTATATAACATAATCTTTTCAATTTTTCTTTTTCATATAATATATGTTATATATTATATAACATGAAAATGGGTATAGCTAAATTAAAGTTTATAGGTATAATCAAATTAAAGTTTTTGGGTATAGTAAAATTAAAGTTTTACAAATGGTTATAGAAAAATTAAAGTTTTGTTCATTCTGCAAGTCTTCATAATTTTTCTTTTTCATATAATATATGTTATATATTATATAACATGAAAATGGGTATAGCTAAATTAAAGTTTATAGGTATAATCAAATTAAAGTTTTTGGGTATAGTAAAATTAAAGTTTTACAAATGGTTATAGAAAAATTAAAGTTTTGTTCATTCTGCAAGTCTTCATAACCATGTCAATTTTGGAGTGTTTTTGTTTAATGTAGGTTAAATTGGGGTGGTATGTGATCTTCTTTGTTGTTAGAAAAGATTTTGGAATAGGTTAGAAAATTAAAGTCTCTTTCTAGTTAAGAAGTTAAGAGTTGTTGCAATAAAGTTATTGTCAAGTTTAAAAATATTGAAGGATAGTCTGAAATCAACTACAATATAGGAGTTAAGCAAAGTTATCCCCTATCCCTTACCCTTTTCAACATCTATGTTGATAAGTTAGAACATTGTTTGGAGGATGAACGCTATGTTGGCCCGACTCTCACTAGTATAGTCATCATCCTCTTTCTTTATGATGATGATATTGTTCTTATGGGAAAAAAGTCCCTATGAGCTAGGTTTTTGTTGGACAACTCTGGACGAACCCTGGGTCTAAAACTCCCCAACGTTAAGAAGGATGGTATGTGTGCAAGCATATCCTGAAGGTGAACCCAACAAATGGTTCCGATGCTGGGACCTGAAGTCTTGTTGAGATTTATGGATGAAAATAAAAATGAGTTGGCATCCTTCTAGGGAGGAGATTCAAGACTGGATAGAAGCGAAAGAGAATGAGTTTTCCATGTGGGAGATGCAAGGATTGTGGGTGAACATGAAAGAATGGAAAGGAATATATATTTATTCAGACATGAATGAGTTCTTCTTCATGGAATTTCCATGTCTACTACATGAATGGTTAAAGAGAGAAGTTGAAGTCAACTCGGTCGTGTTACTGTTGGAGAAAATAGTTTGGGATCAAGCAAGCTTGATAGCTTGAAGGTGCTAGATAACAATTGGACTTGGGCTATTGATTTTTGGTTCACTCGAGTGAAGGAAGGCTACATTGTTGAATTTGCTATAGAATATAGTGATTCTTTCAACGAGGCTGAAAGAAACTTTGAAGAAGGTCCAAGGAAGCGAATGCTTGAAGAAATTCCATTTTGGATCAAGATGTTGTTCGTTGAAAGAAGAATGGTGTGCATGGAGCCCTATATAATGGCCTAGTAAACCCCCTAGCATTTGGGGGGGGGGGGTGGCAAAGGTGAGAGGAAAAGAGCCAGAAGATGAATCCATTAAGAAGGATCCAAGAAGTTGTTGAGATGAGGTGAGGACTGGAATGGACCTAGAAGAAAAGAGGAGAAAAAGAGTTGAGAGATATGCAAGAAGAGATGAGTTGAAAGAGAAAGATAAGAAGAGTAGAGAGGAGTTAGCCAAGGGTGCGTAGTGAGGTGTCGGGCCAAGAATGAACAAGAAACTCACACTAGGCAGTGGTGTGGGAGAGGATGTTATGCTAGAGTGGATCAAAGATGAGGACAGTCTTGCGAAGAGGCTTGGTGTTGAAGATACCAGTAGTGACAATAGTGGTACTAAGGACCTAGGTGACAAAACTCGTACCATTTAGATATTGTGGTATGCCGCAACCTTAAGAGAGAAGAGAGCACACATGTGTGGTTTGTGGGCGCAAATGTTTGGTGCACTAATAGAATTAGAGGAGGAAGTGTCACACAGTTACATGTTGACAAGAAGAGAAGTTTTCGCATAGTACAGTTAGGCGCTAATTAGAAGATAATTCGGCACTCATCATAGTGGCATTGCTCTAAGAAGGAGAGAGGATGGCGTGCAGAGAAGTCATGCGTTGAGTGGAGAGAGTGATTATGCACAAGGTGGCAATGCATAGATCAGACTGGGAGATAATGCGCACAGTGGAAGTGCGCGGATCGAACTGGAAGAAGGTGCGCACGTTTGTGGTGCACAACCAAGTCAGGAAGAGAGGGTGTGAATTGTTAGTGTGCCAGAAGAAAAAGAAGATGGAGGCTCCCCTAGTGGTGGGGGAGATGAGTTGATATTGTTAGATGGTCTTGCATGGCTACAAGTAGATATCTCTTTAGATCACCTCACAGGACATTTAAAAAGAAGATGATCTTACCCCCCCACGCCCCCACCCCCCCTTGTACCACCCCCCTTGTGCATTTTTAATCAAGAAGAAAAAAAAGGAGTTAGTGAAGAAATTGGAGTCGAAGAAAGAGAAGAGGAAGAAAGAAGTGACAAGACAAGTGAAGAATAAGGTGAATTTAGCAATACTTTACCCCAAGTGATAGTGGTGTGGAAAGATCCAACCAATATCAGTCAAAGAAGAGGAACTAGCCCTCGTTCGAAGATGTAAAATCAAGATATTACACTGAGGTTTCCCGTGTTCCATAGAATGGGTAAGGACGATGCAAAGCAACATTGGTTCACCTGTGGAGCAATTTGGTCTAAAAAGAGAGTTATTAATGACATGGCCCTGTTATGTTATTTTTTCTCATAGGGATATTGTTGAATACACAACAAAGTCTCCCTAGGATTAACCTAGTAATCCTAGATAGAAAGGGGGTAGATTCCTTATGATTTTGCTAGATCTAGAAGGCAAATAATTCCTTTTACACACAAGAGGGGTAGATTGGCATATCTTTTTCTGATGGTTGGTCCTGTACACCAGTAACAAAACATTCTTAGAAGTTGCTCTCTCCCTGGGTAGGTGGGTGAAAAACAGAGGCCAAATAAAGCAAGAGGATGATTAAGGCTATTACAATAGTGGTAAGCAAGATATGAGTAAACAATCATGCAATGGAAAAAGAGTGACGCAATAGGTAAATGCATAGGAGACCATTAAGAAATAAGAAAAATGTTCGGGAACCCCCACAGGATATGGACAGAATATAGATGAATAGAGGAAAATGAAGCTCAATCTTCAAGTCATGGAAGGGATAAATGAGGGATCTTGGGCCTACAAAAAAAAAACAGCATGGGCACTAAATGGAAATTCAGGCGCTAACTAGGGTTCCCAGGAAGGGCAGGCACTACCGAACCAGTTACAACATGCAAAAGGAGTGGCTCCTATCGCAATCGGTCGGGATCGAACCTAAGGTGTTGTGACGACAAAATGGATAGTTAGAATGCAAGGTGGAAAATGTAGATAAAAACCTATCCCTATATGCTAGTTTGGGAACACGTACCTCAAGTTCAGTGGATGTTGCCATCTTTGTAAAAAAAGTCCCTAGAATCCTCTCGTCACATGTAAACTAGATTCCAAGGTCAAAACGCATAGTGAAATCTCAAAAAATAAAATATTTTTGGATATTTTGGATAAATGTATGAAAAACAAAAGCACTCACACCACACACCTATGTATAAGGAACTACACATCTTGATGGTTTATACAAAGTAGATTCCATTGCAAGGCTCGGGCCAAGGACAATTTTCATAATCGATGAACTGATGATTCGTTATCAGCATCATATGGCTTACCATGTCAAGGCCACGCCACATAGGAATGAATATCTACAGCTAAAGCTACTCATCATGAGTGGTTTCGTGAGCTACAACAACTCTTTGATGGGACCCATGAAGATGGGAAGGAGGTAAAAAAATTCAAATATTCGATCGAAGGGGAAGCAGAGAATTCAGTGGAAAGTTTTGAAAAACATCCGAGGTAGAAAAGGGTCAAGACTATGAGGTCTACTAGGTGCCCTAGAAAATACCCCCAGTCCCAAATCAAGACTCATCATGTTAAATCTCATTGGTTCTGAATCAGGAGAAGGTGATGGATGTGCCATCTCATCGTTTGGATTTTGGTGAAAGGAAATGATGCAAATGAATACTGGGAGGGAGGTGAAGTATTTGTTGTCCCAGATGGACCTTGTGGTCCCCTTATGTTGGTACTATTAGAGGGTTGGGGATTTCTTGAAGAGTAAGTTCCTACTGGGATGGTGGCACCTCGAGGAGAATGACTTCTCCCATAACCAAATATGCCCCCAGGGGGGTTGCACCCGGAGGTAAATGTGAACCCTCCAGGAAAATCATTCCTGAAGTTAGTCCCAGGGAAGAAACCCCCAAGACCTGATGTGGTAACAAAGGAAAAACCTCTCCAATTTGAAATTTTACCCCTAAGGGATGTGCCCCCAGGGAATGGTGTGCTAACCCATGGAAATTTAAAACCTCCTGATGTACTACTACCCCTATTTTTGCTAGGGATAACCCAAAAATGACTAGACATATTCCACCCGAAAGATGAACTAGTTCCGAACGATATTGGGCCACTCATCGATATGGTGGAGTTGGAGGGAATTCCACCCCCCACACTGAAACCAAAGCTTAGCCCCCCACTGGAAGAAGATTTGAAAGTGGGCATCAAGATAGATGGGATGGGTGTATAAATGCTCGGTAAACTAATGTATGGAGATGACACCACAATTTCCATCCCACATATCAAGGAATCAAAAGAGAATGGTATGGATGGTGAAGTTCCAATGGAGCTAAGGGGTGGCAACATAAACATCACGGGGATGCTCATTAGGGGATTTACCCCTATCCCACTTGAGGATGGACTCATAGCCTCAACTATGCTAGATGAAATAATTGTTCCTGACATGGTGGGAGGGTGACTAAACAAAGAGAAAGGTGCACTAATATTTTGCCTCACTTGGACAAGTAGATGTGCGTCTGGCTCGGTCAAAGGAGGATTAAAATTTTTTGGAGGATGTTCATCTACTACCTCTACCTTGACTAAAATAGTGTTTTCGAACCAAAGTTCAAGCCCTTCAAAAATTTTTTCAACTATCTCACTCCTCTTGATAGGTGGTTTTTCCTCTATAATGGGTTCAAGTCCTCGTATTCGAAGGGACAGACGTGGTAGTTTAGCCACAGTAATATACTATGTTAAAATCCAAACACAATTCAACCTAAGGTCGACTTATACTCGGACTCAAAGAGCACACCCCTAATCGAATCTAGGCCAAGAACAAGCAAACCAATTGGATCAGGGGCCTTCTGAAAACCAAGCCTATGGGGGAGATGAAGTCCCCATAGGATTTAATAGGGAAGGTATGGGTAGAAGTTACGATGATCTACGTGAAAGAACCCTAACCGATGCAAGTACCCTTTATTAAGGAGGGCACCCTCCAGGGAAACTGAGACTATGAATGAACGTCTTCCCCAGGTACTACAGGCACATTCCACTTGTAGTCACCTGTGTGGCTCCCTAGGAAAGGTCAATAAGGCTACCACCTAACAATCAATGGTCGGGTGAACAATTATAGGTTTAACTACACGTAAAGGAAGGGAAACAAAGCTCGAAGCTCTGAATGTGTTAACCAACAGAACCCCCTTATACATAACAATCAAAGTGGTATCACAAACACCAAAACAAGCAGAGAGGGGTAATCTCCCTACTTGCCCCGATGTGACCTAGTGCTTAAATCCTGTGTTAGAGGAGGCTCCTGACACACTAGTTGCAAGAATGCATTTTAATGTTCTTTAATGACTCTAGGTTTCATTTTTTGTCCTTGGAGAGTTTACTCTCCAATCCCAATCCAAGGCCCTAAGCCTATCTAATGTTGGTTCACTATCAAAAGGAAGGTGTCTAATTGATTTTAGATTATGCTTTCTTTTTAAGGTTGTTTCTTAAGTCCAAGGGTAGTGGATGAAACTTTAGTGATGTTTTGACTCTTGACCCAACCAAGCAAATGCAAGAATGACAATGCAATTTGTTCACTTTGATGAACTCTAGCTATGGGAGGGAGAGAGATTATTGTCTTTTTCTTTGCAAACTTTTAGAAACATAGCCTCACACACACACCAAGAAGACAACAATGAATTCAGATCTGAAACCAAAGAATGCTCCTAATGCACTCTTTCACTAGTGCTTCAAAGACAAATCTAGCATGCAACAAATCTTTTTGTCTTTTTGATATTTTTCCAATTGAAATGTAACAATTCCTAATCTAATAAAGAAAAAAAATGAAAAAGGAAAACCAACAAGAAACAAGCAAAGGGGTTGTAGGATATTTGGAATGAGGTCAGATCACCCCACTCCAATGTCACTACAAAGATCACACCCAAAACTTTAAAAAAATATAAAATGGAGATCTAGAGTTTGGAAGAGGAAAATTGAAGGGACTGTACTGCACTCTGTATTTACCAGAATCATATGATATAATATATCAAAAGAAAGCTACAAAAATAAATCTTTCTAATGGATTTGGTATGGTTGCAATCTGATTTCTCTATCAAAAGATATTAGCCAAACAATCCATGCAGCCATCACAAAAAATCTACAAAAATTTGATTTTAAATCAACGATAACTTTGTTTTCCGGACACCAATCTAGAAAAAAAAAAAAATTGGCTAAAATTTTGATGGAAACCTAGATCTATAGTTATTTCCTTCATATTTTGTACAAAAAGTTACATAATTTGATTTGAAGTTTGCAGCCCTCTTTTAAGAGAAAAACTCAAGAGAATCAAAGAAGAAAGCAAAGGCTCTCCCCAATGGAGTCACCAGTTCTATTATGGGTTCTTTTCTCATAGGGATCTTGTTGAATATAGAGAAAAGTCTCCCTAATATTATCCCGGTAATCCTATACAGAAAGAGGGTAGACTCCTTATGATTTTCCTAGATCTAGAAGGCAAACAATTCCTTTTACACACAAGAGGGGTAGATTGGCATACCTTTGTTTGATGGTTATTCCTGTATGTCCTGGTTGGTGTATATATGCAACTCCAATTCCATCTCCAATCACCTACTTCCTGCACACAATTAACAAACACTACCAACCCTCTTTTCTCTCTAGTGTTAGGAATAATTAGAATGCTTTAGATCTATCTTGATTAACCATTTATATAATCAAATTCAATTCATTCATGAGAAGAACACAAATAAAATGGAGGGAAAACCATTGATCTATTGATAAAAATGGAGAATACATACCAAATCATAACTCAACTTGATGAAGATGCATCCTCCTCCAATTCCTTTCTCCTTGCCTCTCCTTACAACTTCTTGTTCAAGCTAGGCTCACTGACTTTTGGTTGTGATGATAGATACCTCTGTAGTTGGACAACATAAAAATTCCCTGAATTCTTGCCCCCTTTTCCCAAGGCTTTCCTTTGTTATATAGCTCTTGGAAGAGGCTTGGGAGAGGCTTATGGATCTTCTAGAGACCACTAGAGACTCAAATGATGGGAGTTTTTAGGCCATTTCCATGAAGATGCAACTCATCCCTCACCTAGCACCTCATAACTCCCTGATTCTAGAAGTTTTACAGATCCTTTCTTGTTGTACTACTAGTGACATGCAAGGATCCTCAATTGTTGTCTACTATGTGTCCCATGAGGATCCTTAGTTGTTGTATACTATGTGTCCCGTGAGGATCTCCAAAAGGGGTCAAATATTAGGAAATATGTGTATTTTGGCTTATATCCTCTTATGGATTTCCTTCTTCCATGTAGGGTGGAAATTAAGGCTATAAAAATGGCGTAAATAGAGATGACGTTCAGGGATAGAGACCCGATGGGGTACATGAAATACAAGGCTACTATTCCAGCGGGATAGGCAAGGTCCCTGGATAAGATCAAGTAGGATCTTCTTCGAGAGTTTCAAAATTGAAAGTCAAAATCTCAGTGCATTATGGAAATCAAGGAGATCAAGCAGAAAGAAGGAGAAACCATCTAAGATTATGACTAGCCATTCAAAATCTTGTTGGATAGACCGACATACCAAACCCAGGATGTGTAGCACAGATAGTGGTACATTGCAGGGTTTCTCCCCCATATATGAGTCCCTCTCACCCAACAAAAGGTGAGGACTCAGGATGAGGGAGTCGATATCGCGATGTGATTAGAATCTACACTTGGAGGCACAAATACATCAGCTAGGTTGGCACAGGTTCGGTTGCAATTGGCCAACCTAAAAAAAAACTGCAAGATATTTCCAGGACTAAAGTCATGCACGAGCACGTATGGTGTACTACATGTTGTTCAAAGGGTCATCGTCGAGACAAGTGCTCAGTCCTTCCAAATTATGTGGTGATAGGCGTGTCGAGTTCATTTACATCTAGAAATCAGAATGGTCTAAGATTTGCGTACACTGGGGCCATGTGCCACCTCGTTATCCCACATTACAGAAGTATCAAACAATGACTCACACCCGATTTTGTGAGTTTTGTAAATATGTAGGCCATGATGTCAATAGTTGTCACTCCCTCCAGTTAATGCAAGATAAAACCTTTGATGCATTTTGGGTACAAGACGAGCAAAAGGGTGGTGAGCGCAGTGGATTTGATAGAGTCATATATCAAGGAGGACCCTGAGCTAAATATGGGCATGGTTGCAACCACTTCAATGGTGGAGGAGGTGGTATACCCCCCACATGCTTTAATTGCAGGGAGATTGGTCATGTATCGTGGTTTTTCACTAAGCCACATGTGTTTTTCACATATTATTATATGTAACCAAGGATTGTCTTGAATTTCTAAAGAAGTGGGAGGAAAAGAAAAACAATTGTAACATGGTGCATGTTGATTCGTGAAAAAACAAGAAGAAGAACAGGGAGGCAGA
>JASDQU010243860.1:44100-71026 GCA_032191745.1 Picea mariana
ATTAGGAAGGAACCACATCCCCCTCCTAATTTTGATGCTACTTAGTAGAAGTAGTTTCTGCATGAGGTGCAGAGAGTCCTTGAAGAAGAAAGAGGATGTGAGGAGCTGCAATGCGTGACTCAGAGATATCTTGAATAGGCACGAATTTGAGAGGAAGTGTGGAGGGTGACACAAAGATCATTGGAAGAAGCACAGATCCATGAAGAGGTGCAGCGGGAGATGTAGAGGTTGCTCGAAGAAGCTTGTGCATGAGAAGAATTGTAGCATGCAACACAAAGATATTTGGAGGAGGCTCGTGTACGTGAGGAAATCTAGCATGCAACCCAAGGATCAATAGAAAAAACATGCAGAAAGACTATGCTGCAACGCATTGATAAAAAGGCTTATGAAGTACAACACTAGGAGGAGTTGCAACACACATTGCACTTAGAATCCTTGTGTGACCTAGGTCGCATGGTAGGAGTTGAAGATCAAGTCAATACCTTCTTACACTGTTGTTTGTGCTTGCTGAGAGATCCAAAAGCTTCAAGTAAGTTGACCTAGATGTTAACTGCTTGCATGAAATAAAAAGGAGAGGAGACCATCATATCATCTTTGTTATCAGAAATGGATGCCTACTAGGTCAGCAAACAAAAGTGCATTGGGAGAGAGTTCAAGATGACAACAAAGCTTGGTGGGTACGACATGTATAGAGTCATGGTGGATCTAGGATCTGATGTGAACATTTTACCTAAGAAGTATTGAGAAGTGATGGGTAATCCTGAGTTGATCTGGTCTCCCATCCATCTTCGGTTATCCAATCAATATAATATCTATCCCATAGGCTGGATGGAGCAAGTAGAAGTGAACATAGAAAGAGAGAAAACAAAGGCTGATTTTCAAGTCATCGAGATCATGGATGAGTTTGATCACTATCCCGCATTGTTGGGAATTGACTGGGCCTTTGACAATAATGCAGTGATAAACTTGAAAAAGAGGAAAATGTTCTTCGAAACTAATACCCTGCACATGGTTGTGCCACTAGATCCATATGAGGGAGACTACTACAATGAGCATGTAGATAAGGATGCATAGAGTTCAGGAATTGGAAACATTTACATGGTAACGAGGCATAGAGAGGACTACATCAACCCCACTATAGATGGTGAATTAAGTTGGAGGAGTATCAAATCTCATGACATAGAGTCTGAGGATTCCCTAGACAGATGGAAGAATAATATTTATGAGGTGTCAACAAGGAGGGGTGCACAAATCTCGATATAAGATTGCGTGGAAGACTTTGGTTCCTATTGGTATGATGGGTCGGAGCCGATGGACACCTTAATTGCATGGATAGAAAAAATCCCAGAATATCAGAGATTTTGTGCCCTTGATATAGTGTTGGTCGACATCCTTGCTCAATGGTGGGATGCACATCGGGAAACTTATAGAGAATGGGTAACCATGGAGGTGGACATGTGTGAACGATTCATAGTTAGAGAAACCATACCTCACATCACATATCTTTGTGCAAGAGGCTGGCTAGCCAAGAAAAGGTGTAGTGACCACCGTAATATTTAAAGTCCCCACACACCCACCCATACCCATCCCCTCTACCACCGGTCTCCAATGTTTTTTGTGAAATAGTATTTCAATCACCTCCACTTCCTCTACCTCCCACAATTGAGTTTATAAACCGCCAATTAATAATCATTCACCGAAATCCACCAATTTCCCCCCATCTCATACAAATAGACAAACAAATTCCTATTAGCATTGATGAAGTCCTCCTTCAATGGGTACTGCTAGAACTAGACACACCTGATCCTAAGCCCTTGGGGCCGACGTTACTTGAAGGAATGTGAATAGAGCCATGAAACAACCCACTCGTGGTTTCTTCACTCTAATAACCAAATAGTTCGAATCAGGATGAGGTGTGCAATCCACATGTCGGTGCCCTTAGCCAATATAACTCATGCATGCAAAGTTCGTTCCAAACTAGTATTATTATGTATGAACTCCTCTCGACAATAGATTCCAACAATAGTCAATGGATCATCTGATCATGAGGGTAGGAATCCCAAGGCATCATTGGTAATAGCAGATTAGCGAGACCAATGATAAGATGATAACTACCCGATCAGTCCAACCATCACCCAGATTCAGTCACACGTGTGGATAGGATTGCCATACAACCTTTAGATATCCCCAAAATGAAAGTATGGTTGAGACAAACACATAAGTACACGGCCCGAGATCTGAATACAATTTCACACAAGTTTCAAACGGCTTTCCTAGTAGATACACTCATTGAAAGGGAAAATAAATCTACTTCCAACACATTCCATAATATATGGGCATGACATATATTACGATGCTTCATTAAGCAAGGTATATCTTCTAGACATCAAATTGGCATTGGGATCTCCCCAAGTGTACCACTTCAGCGCCATCTTCTTCTTTCCTCTATCACCTCCACCAGACTACTTGATTGACCCTCTCCCTCCTTCCTTGATATAAATACCCGTCCTTCCCGAATTCCTTGGAGAAATTCTCCATGTCCCAGCTCCTCTCTCTGTTTCCCATCACCCATTTTTCTATTTTTCTCTCAATCTCTACTTCTGTGGTCTAGTTTCACTACCATCCCGGGATGTGGGCCCAACCTCCTAGTTTATCCCCTCTCATTCCCAAACTGTGGTTCTTATGCCTCTTAACACTGTATCAACAACTCTTCAACAGAACCACCACACTACTCACTTACCCACTCCCCTCCTACTAAAAATTACTATGCTTCATCTCCTTTTCTGATAAGAAGCACCTCGATGTCCAACGCATACCATGCTTCATCTCCTTTGTTGATGTAGTGGGGATTCGTCTCTTTTCATAGCTATAACTCCTATGTCCACACCTCTGGGGCCTACGCATCTCCATGCATGCATTATATGACACCCTTCTCTCACTTCCTCCATTATATCCACCTACCTACTCCAGTAGAGAGGTCAAGGATAATAACTCAGCCTGGTCATTATACAACCAATCAATAGTTGGAAAAGGATACTCTCTCGAGGTGGTGCCTTAATTATTTTGAGTGCTTGGTGCTTTATGGGGGGCCTTAAGTACATCCTTTATTCCTCTCCACATACACCAGGGAAGGTTCCAAAGGGAGCATCTGGAAACATGCACACCAATTATGTCCTTCACAATGTGGTGTGCATCAGTCATACATGGACCCAAGTCAAATTTCCTCAACAACTTGATTTGATGATTTTATCTTACTCAGGTCCGGCTATACACACAAACTATTTTTTCGATCAATTATTTACTCTTACTCTGGCTATCCTCTTTCATAATTGTAGCAGTTGTCTCGAGGATGAGCCAGATAATAGTGGTGGGGGCTTGTTGGCACCCAACATTTTGGGTCCAATTTTGTGCACGCGCACAAACGAGGTTGTGCGAACTCAAACCCTAGTTATGAGTGCATCTAAGGAAATACAAGAGGAATACCATAAAGTGTGCATCGGACTGAGTTTTGTCAGTAGCAGACCAAGTATGAAGACTACCAAGTGTGCGTTGGTCTGATTTTTGTCATTTGTGCCCGAATCCAAGAAGATGCATGTTGGAATCAAGAAAGGAATCATCGATAAATCTCCCCGAATGTTTATTGAAAACAACAAACAAATAGTACATGGGGTGATCAAAATATGAGTTGGCCAAGAAGTTAAGATTTCTCCTGATGCAAAGAGTCTACGTGGAATGTTGGCAGGCACCAAAAGCATGCGAGGCAGTTGGTTTAGAAAAATGAGGGGAGCATAGAAGAAATAGAAAATGATCCCCAACAACGAAAGATATAAAAGAGAGACATGATCTTAGAACGAGAGCTAGTTGGTTTATTAGTCGATTGATTGGCTATTTTTCTAGTCTAAGAGTTTTGAGTTAGTTTACCTACTAGTATCAAGCTCACTCTAAGCATATTGTAACCTTGTAATGTTTTGAATATATTCATGTGTCTTCGATAAGTTTGAGTCCTAATGCAAGGCACATGTCACATTCTATTGTATTTCCATTGTTTGATATAGTAATGATATGAAATTTCATGATTGTCACAGGTAGTTGTTCAAAGCACTATATATCTCTGATGTGATGGAATACTTCCAGTTGTAAAGCTATGACAGTTTTGATCTAATTTGTGTATGTTATGAATGAGTTAACTATGTGTGTGTGTGTATTTTTAATTTTTATTCATAAATAGATTATCATACCTAAGTTACATGGATGCCAATTGCATTAATGTTTTGTATGCTTAATCCTTCATCCCTGTCACAAGACCTTATGGTGTTTGTGATCCTCTCCGCATCTCAGGTGAGACCTTCCTTGGCCTTGGTCGAGGATTGATATGTCAATGCTTTGGGGATTCTGTTGGATATCTCTAGACAAACTCTGGGTCTAAAAATCTTCAGCGTTAAGAAGGACGATATGCAAACAAGCATGGCCCGAAGGTGAATCCAACATGAAAAATTGCATAACCACATTTAACTCAGATTGTTGCATAATTACTATTAATTGCAAATTCAATACATGGAAGTTCAAAGAATTGGGTGGAACCCATGAGTGAATTATAAGATGTTATTGTTGACATAACTCATTGATTTAGAATGATTAACAATAATCATGTGTGAATCAAAACCCCCATTCTCAAATATATTGTCAATAAAATAAATTTACATAAACAGAAAGAAAATTAAAATATTTCCACATTTTCATAATTTAAGAAAAATTATCTTCTCATAGTTCATTGTAGGGATGACTATGGGTGTAATTATAATTGCATCTTAATCCAGTCACTTCTCTTTTCTTGACCCCCCAAAAATATATTTATAATATGTACATTATTTCTGATATATAACACATGGATAGTTATTCTATTTGTGATTTGTGATTGTTCTTCCATGATTTTATTTTGGGTTCAAAAATGTGTTATTTATTTAGGCTAAAGTTGAGCTTTTAGGTTATAATTGTCTCACATGTGCAATAACTTCCCTTAAAATATTTTCTATGTCAACTTAATCTTGTTTTTTCCACAAGTTTGAATAATAAGCCCCAAATAGAAAACACTTATGATTTCCTTGCCCTATTGTAGTTGGGTTGTTTTTATATAAGTCAACTCTCTAGCATTGCATTCAGAATCAACTGATTTTAAAAAATATTACTGTAAATTCAAAACATATTAGCATTTCTGAAGTTTTATACAACACTATTTGATCACTTAATGACAACAACCTTCCAACTAATTATAGATCAAGATTCAATACTAGTATATAAATAAAATACATGAATGTACTAGATGTGATCAGGGTTTTTGTAGAAGTCTAGAAGTGTAACATCCCCACTATAATCCCTGGTTTAATTAATGCTTATGTAGATATAATGGGTGGCTACTGCCAAAACGATGTAATATGCAAATTGTATTTCAATGCTTTAATAATAAAATGTGATGCCAAATGCTAAGGGGACATGGACAAGAGATGGGGGCTGAATTAATCCACAAGAGGGGGGGGTGTCTACGATAATGGCCTAGAGGGGTCCAAAGGGAGAATTACCCATGTATTAATTCAACCCATTTTCTTAAATTTGCTATTTGTATATGAACCTTCTCATTTCTGATTGAGTGTTCCCAAAGCCAATCATTGAATACATGTAAGAGGGCAGGTGTGAGTGGTCACATCCCAAAGTTATTGGGCACATGGACGTTGATTACAATTATATTGGGGAAGATTTTGAGTCAAGAAAGGCAAACCAAAGAGAGGAAATTCATATGGGTTGGGACAACAATTTTTAGTTAGTCAAGTTTGTGCATGGGAAGAAAGGAGAGAGAAATAAATAGAGATTGGATCTGGTGCAACCATGGAGAGATAATTCTAGAGCATGATGGAGTGTAATTAGAGCGAATTAGAGAGAATTAGAGCTGGAACACTGAAGAGCCAGGTTATCAGGCCTAAAGAATGAAATCCTGTATGAGTTTCACTAGAAAAACAAGTGTTTATTGTTGGTTTGCTGATATTTTTCCTAGCTGTAATTTCCCTTGAGTTCCCAGCTGAGAGATTCCTAGATTCATGTGCCAGAGAGACCCTGATAAATGAATTGGACACACGAGGGACTGAGATCAATGAAGGGGTACATTCCTTGGGTCGATCGGGTCAAGAGGAAGAGAGATGGTGGAAAATCATAATAGTTGTAGGAGAATATCAATTGGGTTGAGATTTTTATGAGTTGTGAGTGAACTGTGAGAGACTACCCTCTTTTGTGGATTGATAGCCTCAGCTCGGGGGTGACTGTCTGTTGAGATTTGGAAAAATAAGCCTATGGTTGGGTGGAACATATGTCCCAAGAAGTTGGTTGCACAATTATTGTTTAAAGATAAGTGTTTTATCTTGTTGTCATTTTATTTACATGTGTTATTACTGTGCATGAACTTTGTGTATTTGAGAATGATTTATATGTTGATGTGTGAATGATTAAGTTTCATTCATGTTAATTTGGTATTCTTTAGATGCATGTATTTTATGGTTATAGGAAATAACTAAATCTGTTTTAATTTCATATTTGTAAGCTACATGAAATCGACTAACAGAAAAAGATTAATTTAGTTAGAAGAAATTTGGTTTTTATGTATATTCTACACCATAATGTCCCTCTATTGGGATGGGGGATGTTACATTATGGTATCAAAGCTTTGGTTCAAACAATGATCTTGTATGGGCCAAGGTAGCTACGAATTCATGATATTTGTCGTTGTAGATTTTGTGTGTTATGAGTTTGGGGAAAAACATAGATTTTATAGAGAAATCCCCAATTCCATGAGTGAAATCTGAGTTGTAATGAATTCAGATGGTTTGAGAGGGTTAATGGAGTAGAGAGATGAAGTTTCAGATCAAAATTCGACCTGGAATGGTCAACATTCAATTTTTAATAGTTGCTTGTAGAGTTACAGGAAATTTGAAGAATTGACGGTTGAGATCGTGTTTGATCTCATGATTGATGATCAAGATTCACTATGATAATTTAAAAATTCATAAGGATTCAACCATTTGAAAGGTTTATGGGATCAATGACCAGGATTAAATCGGGGGTTGTGAAAGGGATCAAATCGATGGTCTAGATCAATAAGAGAAAAGTCGAAATTTTTCTAAGTGTTAAAGTTCACCAAGAGAAACCGTCGACGACCGATGTATGGATCGACCAAAATGGTGAAGAGTGTGGGCATCCATTAGGCATCTCTGAACTCCAATGACTGACAGTCGAGGGTTGGTCGAATATGACAAAGTATTTTCAATCGCCAACGAACATCGTCGATGGTCGATAGGTCAATGGTCAAGGGTTGGTTGATTTCGATGAAATGTTCAAATCAAGCAAGAGAAGTCATCAATGGTTGGAGGTCGGCCGAATTCAACGAAGTATTTTGAATCAGGCAAGAGAATTCGTCAATGGATGATGTGTTGATGGTTCAACGTCAACCGAAGTCGACGAGGTGTCTAGGTTGTCCAAGAGAATTTCCCGATGGTCGATGGGGAAAAGAGGATGATGATTTTTCACGACACGTCAACATCCACGCGTCATGCCACGTCACCCAATTTGACACCTCGGGATGACATGGCATGCCACACCAGCATCTGTATGTCATACCACATCAACAGTTTCCACGTCATCCAACATAAGTGGCTAATGGTTGATGGTCAAATCGACAGATTTGGGAAAGCGTATTCGACAACCATTGGGGATTTTTGATCATCGATGGGCCATTGGTCAGGTGTTGACCGAAGTTGTTGAGAGTTCCACTCATCAACGAAGATCGTGGATGGCCAACGACTAGGTTGGTTGGGTTGGAATTGTGTGCAAGTAGGTCATCGAGGAGTTCGGTTTATGGTCAATGGTTAGGTCACTAGTTTGGGCAAGTATTGTGTGCACCATAGGAGAACTTTGGTCACCAATGGATGATAAAGAGTAGATAAAAAACCTAAATTGCTTTTGACCTGAGATTGACGACACAGATTGCCTATTTTATTATTTTTTCCATAAATAGAGAAAATCATAAAAAATTTAGATGAAACTTATGGGTTTTTTCCACATAGAGGAGTTCTACAAAAGAACTAGAGAGGACCCTTTTCCAATTCTGCTTGGATTTGGCAGAAATTGCAAGATAGTGGTTTTTAAAGATCGGGGTCTAGATCATTGACAAAAGTCCATATTAAGCCAAAATTCTTAGGGAGAGTCCAAAAAATAGACACATAAATATCCCATGAAGGAACTAAATAAATCCTATGGGGATTAGAATGGGGACATTGAAATAGGCCAAAATCCACTAGTCCATGCCACTTTTTAGGTATTATTGAGATTTTCAGAGAAGGAAAAGTGACCCTAGATCACAAAACTAGAAAATTTCATTAGTCGAACTTTTATATACTCATAAATACAAACAACTTTGGTTTTGTGAAATTTTTCCAGAAGTGCACAGATTGAGAGATAGTCAGTTTTGCTAAAGATTTCAAGTCTAAAAAAAGGAATTAAAAAGGAAAAAGTTACAGATTCTAGATTGTTTTAGTTTTTGAATAAAACATTAGATTGAAATTATGTGAGTTGTTATGAATTACCTATTGTTATTATTATCTATGTCTCATTTAAATGTTTCTCCAGTTCCTAACATATTTTCTTCTGTAGTTGACAGAAGTTGGAATTTCAATAAAATTGCACCAGTAGAGAAAACACACATAAACGGGTGAAAAAGGATTTTTCAAGAAGCCATAACATTCAACTCAGATATCGGATTGGGGCATGAGTATAGCCATTGTAAATATATTTTATGCATCTATGGAATCATATTATGAATTGATGCAATGTGTCCTTCATAAATTGATGAGGAAATAACATATATTATAATTAATGAAATGTTTTATAATACACATGTTCTAACAATAATTATTACATGCACATTCTTGTAGAGTTATAGGTACAGAAATAAAACTTTAGTTCTTATATGAGGATTGGAGTTATGGAAGATTCCCAAGGATCTTAAAGCCATGAGGAAGAGATCGTAGGTCTCCATGTCAGCATGGGGAATGCTAAGACAAAGTCAAATGGAAGAAGAGATAACCAAGAGCCTATCACCATGACGAGCCTACATAGGGAAGTGAAGAGTTACAGAGACAAAAATGAAAGGATTATGAAGAATCAAGAAGAGATACTTCATATCTTGAACATGTTTCATAAGCAAGTTATCAAATATTTTGGCACTAAGAAAGAAGCTAGTACTAGACAAGTATTAACATATAGATCCCATAGAAAAAGGGATGATCACAGAAATGACAAGAATTTAATAAGAATGAGGAGGTGCCATCATTATCCAAGGAAATCCACTAGAATAACTCATGCAAGTTCAGGGCCAGGCAGTAGCCCAAGTGTGTCTCATGTTCGGAGGAAAAGAAGAAGGCTCGAGGTAGACATCTTGCAAGGTGAACTCAAGAAAATCAAGCCACCTACTTTCAACGGTGAATACCAGAAGGGTGAATAGGCCGAGTCCTGGATATTTGAAATGAAGAAATATTTCTAGCCGCATGACTACCGCTCTTGGGTAGAAGCTAGAAATGCAACCTACACTTGCAAAGAAACACAACCATGTGTTGGGATCAACTTAAGAAATCCAAGAACCTCGATGAGAAAAGGATCACATGGAGGCAATTCAAAGGATATTTCCAAGAGAAATATTTTTCCGAGCATTACTATGAGAGAAATATGAAAGAGTTCTTTGAACTCAAGTTGGGGACCATGACAATGGAGGAATATGAGAAACAGTTCTTTGAATAGTTTAAGTATGTCGACTTCATCAAGGATGAGAAGATCAAAATCCAAAGGTTTCTAAGTGAGTTACCCTCCTTCTATAGTGACAAGATTCAATATGATAATCCCAAGACCTCGGAGGAAACCATAAGGAGAGAAAAACACCTTTATGAGAAAAGAAAAGGAAGGTAAATTTTCCAAAAGGCTTCGAATGACAAGATGAAAGGGAAAAATAATCAAAGGCAAAAATATTTTAAGCCACCCTTTTTTAGAAATAAATCCCAAGAAAATCAACAAGGCCAGGTAGGCCAAAATGATCAAAATAATTTAGATTCATTTGGGAAAAGGCCAAGGAAACAACATGTTCAATGTTGGGGATGTGAGGGAGTCACTTATATAGGGACGACCCTCACAAAGGAGAAAGAATGAGGACTATCCACAACATTTACGAGGTTGAAACAAAGACATGGGAGAAAGCATGCCAAGGATTTATGTAGCCTTGGACAACAAGTAGGAAGAGTATCAATCCCCCATGATTGAAGTGGAAAATAAGATTGATAATCATCCCATAGAAATTTTAATTGATTCTGGAGCTAGCCATAGTTACATAAATGCTAACATTGTTGAAAGATTTCACTTGCAAAGAAGTAAGCATAAAAATATTGGTTAGTTCAGTTAACGACGTGAGCTAAGAGGAAAATCAATGAGTTGGTTAAATATTTCGTAATAGACATGAATGGAATTAGCATGAAGGTAGATGTAAACATCATACCATTGGGTTCATATGATTGTCTAATTAACATGGATTGGTTGGAAAAACATCATGTTGTCCTAGACTGTTACAACAAGACAATCAAATGTCTTGATGAGGAAGGGAAGAAAGGAAAGATTCAAGGCATTCCAAGAGTTGTATATGCTAGAGAGATTTTAGCTATGTAGTTGAAGAAGAGCTACATGAATGGATATCATATGTTTGCATCTCGTATGGAGGAGGAATCCAAAGAAAAAGTGGAAAACATTGAAGACCATCTGGTCTTGAAGGATTTTGAAGATGTTTTTAGATAAATTACAGGGTTTCCACCAAAGAGACACATTTATTTCTCTATTGATTTGGTGCCAAGAGTTTCCCCAGTGTCTAAGAAACCTTACAAAATGGGAACACCCAAACTAAAAGAGTTGCAAATGCAACTCCAAATTTTTTTGGAAAAGGGGCATATATGCCCAAGTGTGTCGCCAATGGAGCCTCGACTCTTTTTGTGAAGAAGAAGAATGGAACCTTAAGGTTGTGTATTGATTTCAGGCAACTTAATAAGGTTACCATAAAGAATAAGTATCATTTTCCAAGAATTGATGATTTGTTTGATCAACTGAAAGGTGCAAGAATATTTTTGAAGATTGGCTCGAGATCAAGCTATCATCAAGTAAGGATAAAGGAAGAAGACATCCTCAAGACAACATTCAGAACAAGATATGGGCATTATGAATTCACATTAGTTCCATTTGGGCTATCAAATGCCCCAACAATTTTTATGTTCCTGATGAATGGAGTGTTCAGGGAGTACCTAGAAAAGTTTGTGATTGTATTCTTAGATGATATACTTGTCTATTCAAAATCAGAAGAGGAACATGAGCATCATTTAACAATGGTGTTGAAAGTTTTAAGAGATCATAGATTGAATTCTAAGCTAAGTAAGTGCATCTTTTATCAAAATAAGATTCACTACTTGGGGCATATAATTTCAGCTAATGGGATAGAAGTTGATCTTGAGAAGATAGAGGCCATTAGAGGATGAAAAACGCCAAAGAGTGTGACATAGGTCATATCATTCATGGGTTTTTCTAGTTATTACTGAAGATTCATAGAAGGGTTCTCAAAGATTGCAAGCCCAACCACTTATTTGCAAAAGAAGGGAGTGAAATGTGAAGAGAGTTTTCAATAGTTGAAAGGAATATTGACAAGTGCATGAATCTTGAAGATTGTAGATCCAAACAAAGATTTTTTTGTGTGAACCAATGCATGCAAGGAAGAACTCGGTGGATTTCTCAGTCAAAGGGATCATGTGGTATGCTATGAGTCCAAAAATTTAAAAGATCATGAGAGGAATTATGCTACACATGACTTGGACTTAGCAATGATTATACATGCATTAAAAATGTGGAGGAATTACCTTATGACTAAGAAATTTGAGATAAAGACATACAACTGTCGTTTGAAGAATTTGTTTGGACAACCAACACTAAATTCCAGACAAACTATATGGTTGGAATTTCTGAGTGAATATGACTTCGAAATTAAGCATGGAAATGAAAATCAAGTGGTTGATGTACTCAGTAGTGTAAATGTGTTGAACCTACACATAATAGATCTAGATAGAAAATACCACACACATTTGCAGAGATAAATTGAGAAAGAAGAATCAAAAGAGAAAGAATGGAAGAATTCTCATTAACTGTAATAAATAATGAATAATTTACACATTATATACTTTGTATAACTCAACCAATGTGCACTGGAGAAGAAGCCAATGTTCCATAGTGGTGTTCTAGAGTGATCTGGACACACACCAACAGTTACAAGAGTGAATTTTCACCTAGTCTAGTCTCTCGGGAAGTTACGAGAGTGAACCCTCACCTCACTGAGTTAACTAGTCTATTAGTCTTCAATTAACTGACTAAAACATAGTGAAGTGAGGAGGAGATCAGGGAATCATGGGTAATGCGCTAGTCTGGTGATGGTACCAAGGATAATGCACATTAGTTGCTGATGATCCAAATGTTGCATAGTGACAAAACCAATGCAACATCTAGACTCCACTCAACTAGTCAAAACTTAAGTGAAAATTGAAGAGAATATTCTCCCTAGAGGAATATTCTTCCTAAAATATATGAGAATGGATAATGAATAATAATGACTAATAAAAAAGGAAAAACCTTATGAAAAATAAATCCTAGGTCTGTGTGAAGTAACTCCAACACCCCCCTGGACATTACTATGGTGAAAATAAAGAATGTGTCTCGACAACGAGGCCATATTAGGTACCCAAATACAAAATATACATTGAAATAAAGTGAGGAAAGAGGGAAAACTTCATGGGAAACCCCCCCCTCAAGGTACAATGTATGTAAAAATAAATAAATATTGTTGCTAGGAAATTGAGTCCTTCACTCCAAGACGACTTCACAAAGAATGAAATTTATGCTCAGTGAAGGTCTTGGTGAAGATGTCCACTGTCTGTTCTACTGAAGGACATAACTATAGGTTGATGATCCCTATGTGTATTAAGTCTTGGATGTAGTTCACGTGGATATCAATGTGCTTCGTCCACTGCCTCTTAACTGGATCTCTGCAGAACTTCAGAGTGCTCTAGTTGTCATAACAGAAGATGATCAACCGATGAAACTGAATGCCCAACTCAGTGAGAAAATGTTATAGCCACATAGCTTGAATGGTTATGTTAACTACCCCTATGTACTATGCCTCAGTTGAAGATAGATAAATGACAACTTTCTTCTTGCTAGACCAACAGATAGGCTCGGAACCAAGACTGAGTGAGTAACCAAATGTGGACTTACGATCAGTGCTATCACCGACCCATTCAGAATCAGTGAACCCGATGAGATCTAATGTAGAGTCTATTGCATAATGAATTCCAAAGGTGATGGTTCTCTGTATGTATCAAAGGATGCGCTTTGTATCCTTCCAATGTAGCTCATGAGGCTCCTGCATGAACCTGGAAACTATACCAACTACATAGGAGAGGCGTGGTTTGAAGTGTGTGAGATACAAAAATCTCCCCACTAGTTGTCTGTACAGTGTGTTGTCAACCAATGGAGTGTCCCTACCATCCTCAAGTTTGACTCCTGATAGGAAAGGAGTCAGAGTAGACTTGCAGTTTGTCATGTGAAATCTCTCAAGGAGATCTCGTGCATACTTGGCCTGAGAAATTTTGATGCCTGATGCATCCTGACTGATCTAGAGTCCAAGGAAGAAGTGTAGCGGACCCATGTCTATCATCAAAAACTTGTCATGTATAATCCTCTTGACTGTAGCAATCATTGAAGTCGAGCAAGCGATGATCAATAAATCATCAACATACAAAAATAAGAGTAGAAGTGAATCAGTCGTCCTGAGCATGTAGATAGTCAAGTCTGATTTAGAACGTACAAAGTTCTGTGACAGCAGGTAGGATTCCATATTGGCATACCATGCCCTCGAATCCTTCTTTAGGCCATAAAAAGATTTCTTCATTCGAAATACCAAAGATGAATCCTATATAAACCCGTAGGGATGCTCCATATAGATCTTCTCAGAGAGATCACCATGAAGAAATGCATTCTTCACATCCATCTGATGGACTTCCCATCCCTTGGTCGCTGCAATGGCAAGTGCCAAACATATGGAATCCATATTTGCTACTGGAGTGAATGTCTCATCATAATCAATGCCATGCACTTACTAAAACCCTTTGGAAAAAATCATGGCTTTGTATCTGCTAATCTGTCCATTCGTTGTGCTCTTGGTCCTATAGACCCATCTTCACCTGACAAGTTTCCTTCCAGAAGGAAAGGGAACCAGATCCGAAGTCTGGTTCTCGAGGAGGGATTTGTACTCCTTTGTCACACACCCACTATGACAACCTAGATTTTTCATATTTTTCTTCGAGGGACAGAATCCTCGAGACTTCTATGGGGCCTAGCGCAGACCCTCGCTTCCCTTATCCTCCTCGAAATGACCACAACCTGGCCTTAGCGCAAGTGCCTTTCGCAACTCGCAAGTTGGGAGTCAAGACTCTCGACTCCCCTTTCTCCAAATGCCGATACCCGAGATACGATACTGGTATGGCTCCTTCCTCCCTAGCACCTGCTACATGTAACCGTAGGCTAGGCCAAACACTAGCACCACTCGCAACTTCGCTAGTTGAGGTGTTTATCCCTCGTGCTCCTCCTTTACGAAATCCCGAGACACGAGAGGTCAACATTACGTGGACTCTGCCAAAGCGACGCGCACACACCACTTGTATCCTCCGTTGTACTCTGCTCACGAGCTGTGCCGCTGCCACCTGTTGCACGAGACCTCATCTCTCAGCGTTTCACGACCTTAGCGATCAGGGTGCAACTTCTTCATCCTGCAAAACCCTGAGCCATGATAAGTCAAAAATGGGTTGACTCTTTCGCAGGTGACAAGTGTCCACCACCGGTCAGCTGCTTCCTAGGCTAAATACTAGCACTACTTGCATATTGCGACTTCGTGGGTTGGAGTTTTGAGCCCTCGTGCTCCTCCTTCGCGAATTCTCGAGATACAATAAGTCAACAATGGGTTGACTCTTTCCCAGGAGACATGTGTCCATCACCCGTTACCCGCTCCCACCTTTCTCTAGGCACTTTTTGTTACGCCACCTATCAACCACACAGTCCCCACTTATGTATGGGCCACGTGTTTGCATGATCCCTCGGCGCTCGGCACTTCGCAACTTCTACAGTCGAAAAGAAACTCTCTCAAGTTTCGAACCCCCGATAGGCAATAACCATGAAAGTTCTAAACCTACGATTCTCCCATGGCTTGGATCCAACGGTCACGATCACATCGTGATCTCGTGAATCATGAGTTCATGCAGTCCTACCCTTGACCACTCCAAGTTGCGATTCAGTGAAATTCTACTCTCCTGCCTATACAAAGGCTAAGATCGACGGTCAATAGGGCTCCGTCAGATCCTTGGATCTATGGTCCTGGATCCCATCGCTACTTGCGAAGGATGAAAGGGTCGAGGTGTTAACGCCTGCACTCCTTCTCTAGATCCATCGGTCTCGACAGATCTGGGGTATTCTCGAAAGGATTCTGACTGTTTGTCTACCAAATGATAGGGTATTCTCTCTTTCTATAATTGGGCTCGCTATCCCTTCTGAGCTTGAATCACGAAATTCAACTTCTCGGGGCTTCAAACTCCCACGACTCTGAGACCTTAGAGAGCTACCCTTCCGGCCCCATACTTAACCATTTGTACAGAAACCAATGATGACATATAAGAATACACATGCATCCATTATTTCCAGTTTAAAACACCAGGTGATCATTCTACACAGAAATTATTATGGGAATATAAACATAAGCATGCATTCATGATATTCAGTTCGAAATACAAGGTATAAAACACTTATTAGATCTACCATGCATGATGCAACTGCTAAGAGGGGTGCTCCTTTCCACCCAACCGTAGGCTAAGTGACTCCAAATGGATTTACCACTAACCACCCTGGAGCTAGACCACGATGCTTTGAGGTTCAATCTCCTACTTCCAGCTCAATGGAAATCAAGGACGAAGGTTACTCTCCTTCTCCTGATACAGAAAAATAATCTAGGACAAAGGTTACTCTCCTTCTCCTAATATTCAGAACTCCCTACATTTCCAGCGTTTTCTCCAGTTCCCTTCCGCGATCTCCATCGCATTCGCTCTCCTCTCCCCCTACCACATTTCCTCTCTTGCCAATTTTTGTCTGCAAGGTTGCGTGTGGCGCGAATTTAGCCATCCATGGTCAGGTCTGAGGGTTGTTACGGATGGGAGGTTCACCCCCATCCCCTCATTAACTCTTTGAGGAGCCTCCCCACCTACCAATCTGATGGGACATCCATTCCAGGATCAGAGAGTTTCTTTGGTTTTTGAGCAAGTATAAACCAGTACGGTACTAGCTCGGTGGAAGTTAACGCAACCATTCCAGGTCCCTTCCACTACCTCTCATTAGCCATCATGGTCTCTTTTAGCACATCCCCTCCCAGCAGTCATGCAACACATATTCATAACATAATTTACATTCATCGACCTTTTATGTAAAGGTCCGTCAAATCAAACATTCACATCTTTGAGTTTGCCATAGTTCTTGGCCAATATAGTTATTTTTACAAACTGGGGGAAACATGGTGTTACAATTCCCTCCCCCTTAAAGGAACATCGTCCTCGATGTTTTATCTATCAATATGACATGTATGTACAGAAGTAAACAAAATCGGATATGCCTGTTTCATGGCATCTTCCATTTCCCACGTAGCCTCATCTGGGCCAAAATGTTTCCGCTCCACCTTGACCTGTGCAATGGTTCGGTTCTTGAGTGGGGTTTCCTTTCTATCCAGTATGCATTGAGGTTCTGGCAGGAATTCTCCCTCTAGTTCCACCTGGATCACAGACCAGTCAATTATATGATTAGAATCATGTACATATTTCTTCAATAATGAAACATGGAAAACATTATGTGCTTTTACTGTGGGAGGAAGTGCTAGCCTATAGGCTACAGGTCTCACTCTATCTAGAAATTCAAAGGGTCCACAATACCGAGGTGCCAACTTGGCACAACCTCCCATCCTCAGGGAACTCTTCCTGGGCCTAACTCTAAGATATACGTGGACTCCCGTCTTGAATTCTCTTGGAGTTCTCTTTCGGTCGGCGTAACTTTTCTGTCAATTCTGAGCGACCTTTAGATTTTGTTTTATCTGAGTCACTTGTTGTTTCATTTCTTTCAACATGTTGGGTCCAATAGTAACTTTGTTCACGGGATTACTCCAACTAACTGGAGTGTTGCACGGTCTACCATAAAGGACTTCGAAAGGGCTCATCTTCAGGGATTCTTGGTAGCCATTGTTGTAGGCGAATTCCACCAGTGGCAGGAAATCTTCCCACTTTTTGGGTTGATGCATTACATGCATCCTTAGCATGTATTCTAATTTTTGGTTCACTCTTTCCGTCCGTCCATCGGTTTGAGGATGATAGGCTGTGCTAAATAGTAATTTGGTCTCCAAACCAACCATCAAGGATTTCCAAAAGTTGGAAGTAAATTTTGTGTCTCTGTCAGACACGATCTCTTTAGGAATACCATGTAGTTTGAATATCTCCTTCATGAATATGTGGGCGACATCTATTGCATTGCAAGTCGACTTGACAGGGATAAAATGAGTGGAATTTCTTAGTTTATCCACCACTACCATGATGGTGTCATTCTGTTTAGTCGATGTTGGTAATCCAGTGATGAAATTCATGGAGATGGTTTCGCATTTCCATTCCGAGATTGGCAGGGGTTGTAATAATCCTGCTGGGTGTCGGTGTTCTTCTTTAACCTGTTGGCACTCTATGCATTTGGCTAAGTACTCAGCTATGTATTTCTTCAATCCAGGGAAATAGAATTGTTTCCTGGTGGCTATGATCATCTTCTAGTATCTTGGATGACTAGTATATGGTCTTTTATGTAGTTCATCCATTATGAACCTCTTCAAGTCATCACAATCTGGAAATACAATTTGTTTCTGTAAGTCAGTAGACCTCCATCTATCATCTGGTAGACTTCATACTTTATCCCCGTGGGTTCTTGCTCCAGGTATGAGGTCACGGTCTGGAAGAATGTGTCTGTTTCTTGTGCATTCCTGACTCTTTCCTTGATATTCGTCTCGCAGGTGCTCATCACTGTTAGGTGAATTGTTTTCATACTTCTACTAAGGGCATCAGCCACCCTATTTTCCTTTCCTTTAACATGTTTGATTTCAAAATCAAACTCACTAAGGAGGGCCATCCACCTAGCTCGTCTAGCATTGAGCTTTGGTTGGTTAAATAGATATCGGAATCCATAGTGGTCTATCATAAGTACAAATTTCCTTCCCAGGAGGTAATGCCTCCACATTTTTAAGGCGTGCACTATGGCGGCCAGTTCTAGATCATGGGTCACATAGTTGACTTCGTTCTCATTCAGTTTTCGGGATTCATAGCAGACTACACTTCCTCCTTGCATAAGGACTCCTCTGAGCCCTTCCTTACAGGCATCTGTGCACACGAGGAAGTCGTTTTCAGGATCAACGATCTTCAACACGGGTGCATGGGTCAGTAGATGTTTTAGGGATTGAAATCTTTCTTCACATTCTTGTGTCCACATGAATTTAGCTCCCTTCTTCTGAAGGGCAGTGATTGGACAACCCATCTTGGAGAATCCTTTTATAAATCTCCTATAGTATCCTACTAAGCCCATAAAGGATCTGATATCTAAAACGTCCTTTGGGGTAGGCCATTCCATGATAGACCTGATCTTGTCAGGGTCTACTGCTACTCCTTCTTCATATATGACATGGCCCAAGAAATGTATTTGCTTCTGGAAAAAGTCGTACTTGCTAAATTTGGCATAGAGATGATGTTCTCTTAGCACTTGAAGCACAAGTCTAAGATGTTCCTCATGTTCCTCTCTATTCTTGGAGTAAATTAATATATCGTCAATAAAAACCAGTACAAATTTGTCTAGGAATTTGCTGAGCACATTGTTCATCAAGCACATAAAAGTGGCAGGGGCATTGGTTAATCCAAATGGTACTACCACAAACTCATAGTGACCATATCTCGTCCTGAAGGCAGTTTTTTGGATGTCTTGACCCTTGATTCGGACTTGATGGTATCCAGATCTCAAGTTAATCTTTGAGAAGATGGAAGCACCTCCCAATTGATCGAACAGGTCATCGATCCTGGGTAAGGGATACTTGTTCTTTATGGTTACCTTATTGAGTTATCTATAATCTATGCATAGTCGGAGGGTACCATCTTTCTTCTTTACAAACAAAACTGGTGCTCCCCATGGAGACACGCTAGGCCGAATATAGCCTTTGTCCATCATTTTCTTTAGTTTTAATTTAAGCTCAACTAGCTCGGGTGTGCTCATCCTGTAGGGTGTTCTAGACACTGGCACCGCTCCCGGTGCAAGTTCTATTGAGAAGTCAATGTCCCTTCTCGGAGGTAGACCCAGTACCTCTTCCGAAAATACATCTCTATATTCTCTTAGTGTGGGGTGGTCTTCGAGGCTTGGTTTGTCATCTTCAAGTGATTCCAACACTTGTATCGCATAACGTACACATCCCTTTTTGCAATACTTTCTCATTTGAAGGGTTTGATATTCATCTCACCGAGACAGGTTTTTGGATCCCTCGGAGGGTTATCCTTCTTCCTTCTTCACCTATACATTCTAACGTTTTATGGTAACAGTCCAGTCTAGATTTATATGTGGCTAGCCAGTCCATACCAATCAACAGGTCATATGATCCTAGGGGTAGTATGTTAAGGGTTGCTTGGGTGGGGAATTCACCCATAGTGAATTGGCAAGCTGGTATGACCTCCGCTACCTTTCTTTTGGTGCTAGTGGCTAACTGTACCAACCATGGTTTGGCGTGCTTATGTGGCTATAATTTACACTTATCAACAACCTTAGGAGCTATATAACTCAAATTTGAACTAGGGTCAATTAAAATAGACACTAGATGGTTGGTGATCATACCTTCCATCTCCACCACTGAATCTTGGTGGTCAGCTTGCTTATTATACAAGGCTGCATAGATTTGTGGCACACTCCTGGCCACATCATTGACCGTGGTAGCTTCTTGAATGTTGTAAATTCTTCGATTGTTCTGTTGTCGGTGAGGGCAATCCCTCAGTAGATGTTCTTCTCCACAACCGCAACATTTCAAGGGTTATCTATTTGGGTTATCAATCTTTCCTGGGGTAGATCCAGAAGGTTTATTTCTACTCTGGGAGGGGAAATTCTGCTGATGTACACTTCGGGTTGGGAAGCTCATCCTTGAGTCCTTTTTATAGTTCTTAAATCTTGGGGATTTAAACCCCTTTTTCTAGAATCTCGAACTATTCTTCTGCTTCTAGCTTTGGTGAGGTTTTGTTCGATGCCCAAGTTGTTCATAACAATATCTTGCCTTTCAGATAGTGTCTTCTAGGGTCTTTGGTTCGTCAAACTCAATCCTGTTCTGATAGTCCTTAGGTAGTCCACTGATGAATTGTTGCACCTTTTCCTTTTCCTCTTTTATATAGGGTATGTACCTCAGCAATTCAAGAAATCTGCTGACATATTCCTCTATGGTGAGTTGCCCCATCTTGAGTTCATAGAATTCTTTAGTCTTTTCGTCGAAATAATTTTCCGACAGACACTTCTTTATAAAGTATTTCTCAAACCATTCCCAAGATAGGTCCTCTTTGTGAATCCCTTTTACATTCTTAAGGTCTTCCCACCAAATGGAAGCCTTTCCATTCAAGTTGAAAGTGGCTACTTGAGCCTTCAAGTTTTCTGAGAAGTCATGGACTTTGAAATACTTCTTTAGTCCAAGCAGCCAGGCCTCCGCTTCCTCCCCCTTCTTTATTTCATCGTCGAAAGAGGGTGGTTTGGCCTTCTTGAATTCTTCGAGATTATGACTTTTGGTATGCTTTCACTTCTTTTGTTTTCTTCGGGAATAAGAACTAGTCCTGCTACTAAAAGATCCCTCCGAGTCACTAGTTTCCCTTCCAGAGGACTCGTCCGACTCTTGTCCCTTATCTCCGGGTGGACCTTTCTCGAGGTGCTCTTCCCAGTGTGGCCACTTAAAAGACCACGTTTTTGTATCTCAGGTGGACTTTGACTTTTCTTTGTCTGTCGTCAGTCCGCGTGACTGGTGTCAGGTCCATGCTGCAATTGTCTTTGTATGTTGAATAAACTCTGTAGCAAGACTGCATTAATTTTTGTTTGCTTCTCTTGCTCTTTTATCAACCTCTCGTTGTCGGCCTTGCAGCTCTGTAGTTCGACCATGAGGCTCCTCACAGTCTCAATTAGATCTGGAGGGGTCTCTACTGCTCTCCTTTCGTCAGACTCTTCATATCTGTTGTGGGAACCACCCCCACTTCGTGGTGCATCACCATTCCATGCGTCTACAATTTCCTGCGATTGATCGTCCACTTGTGTGCAAGAAAAACACTTGTGGTTGCTCAATATTTATATTCATTCACAATCAGCACATAATTCATATTTTTCAAATGCATACACACAATAGAAATTTTTCATTCTTAACTTTGGCTTTTGATAAAGGGGGTTAAGATAGAGGGTTACTCCTTTTAAGAGTATTCCAAATGGAGTTTCTACGCAACTCGTTCATGATCCCAAGCAGGACAAGTGTTGTAACCATTCTCTGACACCAATTTGTCACACACCCACTACGACAACCTAGATTTTTCATCTTTTTCTTTGAGGGATAGAATCCCCGAGACTTTTATGGGGCCTAGCACAGACCCTCCCTTCCCTTATCCTCCTCCAAACGACCACAACCTAGCCTTAGCGCAAGCGCCTTTCGCAACTCACGATTTGGGAGTCAAGACTCTCGACTCCCCTTTCTCCAAACACCGATACCCGAGATACGATACAGGTATGGCTCCTTCCTCACTAGCGCTTACTACATGTAACCGTAGGCTAGGCCAAACACTAGCACCACTCGCAACTTCTCTAGTTGAGGTGTTGAGCCCTCGTGCTCCTCCTTTGCGAAATGCTGAGATGCGAGAGGTCAATGTTACATGGACTCTTCCAAAGCGACGTGCACACACCACTTGTCTCCTTCATTGTACTCTGCTCACAAGCTATGTCGCTGCCACCCGTCGCACAAGACCTTGGCTCTCGGCGTTTCGCAGCCTTAGAGATCAGGGTGCAACTTCTTCATCCTACGAAACCCCGAGCCATGATAAGTCAACAATGGGTTGACTCTTTCCCAGGTGACAAGTGTCCACCACCAATCACCCGCTTCCTAGGCTAAATACTAGCACTACTCTCATCTCGCGACTTCGCGAGTTGAAGTGTTAAGCCCTCGTGCTCCTCCTTCGCGAATTCCCGAGATACGATAAGTTAATAATGGGTTGACTCTTTCCCAGGCGACATGTGTCCATCACCCGTCACCCACTCCCACCTTTCTCTAGGTGCTTGTTGTTACAACACCTGTCAACCACGTGGTCCCCACTTACGGACAGGCCACGTGTTTGCATGAGCCCTCAACGCTCAGCACTTCACGACTTCTACAGTCGAAAAGAAACTCTCTCAAGTTCCGAACCCCTGATAGGCGATAACCACGAAAGTTCTGATCCTACGGTTCTCCCATGGCCTAGATCCAATGGTCACAATCATGTCGCGATCTCGCGAATCATGAGTTCATGCAGTCCTACCCTTGACCACTCCAAGTCGCGAGTCAGCGAAATGCTACTCTCCTTCCTATACAAAGGCTAAGATCGACGGTCAATAGGGCTCTGTTAGATCCTTGGATCTGTGGTCCTGGATCCCATCGCTACTTGCGAAGGCTGAAAGGGTCAAGGTGTTAATGAATGAAAGGGTCAAGGTGGTCTCGACAGATCTGGGGTATTCCCGAAAGGATTCCGGTCGTTCGTCAATCAAATGATAGGGTATTCTCTCTTTCTATAATTGGGCTCGCTATCCCTTCTGAGCTTGAATCACGAAATTCAACTTCTCGGGGCTTCAAACTCCCACGACTCTGAGACCTTAGAGATCTACCCTTCCAGCCCCAGACTTAACCATTTGTAAAGAAACCAATGATGACATATAAGCATACACATGCATCCATTATTTCCAGTTTAAAACACCACGCGATCATTCTACACAGAAATTATTATGGGCATATAAACATAAGCATGCATTCATGATATTCAGTTCAAAATACAAGGTATAAAACACTTATCAGATCTACCAAGCGTGATGCAACTGCTGAGAGGGGTGCTCGTTTCCACCCAACCGTAGGCTCAGTGACTCCAAATTGATTTACCACTAGCCACCCCCGAGCTAGACCACGATGCTTTGAGGTTCAGTCCCCTACTTCCAGCTCAACGAAAATCAAGGATGAAGGTTACTCTCCTTCTCCTGATACAAGAAAATAATCCAGGATGAAGGTTACTCTCCTTCTCCTAATATTCATAACTCCCTGCATTTCCAGGGTTTTCTCCAGTTCCCTTCCACGATCTCTGTCGCGCACGCTCTCCTCTCCCCCTACCACATTTCCTCTCTTGCCAATTTTTGTCTGCAAGGTTGTGTGTGGCCCAAATTTCGCCATTCGTGGTCAGGTCTGAGGGCTGTTACGGATGGGAGGTTCACACCCATCCCCTCATTAACTCTTTAAGGAGCCTCCCCACCTACCAATCTGACGGGAAATCCAGTCCAGGATCAAAGACCTGCTTTGGTTTTTGAGAAAGTATAAACCAGTATGATACTGGCTCAGTGGAAGTTAACGTAACCATTCCAGGTCCCTTCCACCACCTCTCATTAGACATCGTGGTCTCTTTTAGCACATCCCCCTCCCAGCAATCATGCAACACATATTCATAACATAATTTACATTCATCGACCTTTTATGCAAAGGTCTGTCAAATCAAACATTCACATCTTTGAGTTTGCCATAGTTCTTGGCCAATATAGTTATTTTTACAAACTGGGGGAAATAGGGTGTTACATCCTCGTGCATGGCGGATTCCCAAAAGGGATTTCCAACAACCTTTCCATAATACTGTGGATCTGAAGCCTAAACCAAGAAAATATTCCTGGAGGGAAATGTTTCAGTGGGAGTGAGTGCAATAGGAGGTTCCTCGAGATCAAATCGAGTCCTCCTAGTATTGGTTGGATCACCAACAAGATCCCCTACATCTTTAAGAGTATTATGTGCCCAATTGGGCCTCTTCTCTGTCTCTACATATACATCTGGATGATTTGAATCTGCATCTGACTGTACTAACTATGTATCTAGATCATCTAAATCCTATAAATCAAAACTCTCATTTGAAGAACATTCTTCATGTGCATGCTCATCATCTTAGACAGGTGGAAGAATGAAGGTGTTTTCATGTGGTTGTTGAGGTACATGTGAGACACTTTCCTCGAACTAGACACTTCGATCAATGATGAGTCGGTCTGAGGAAAGATCAATAAGTTTGTATCCCTTCACGCCGTTGGGGTATCCAACAAAGATACACTATGTGCTACGTGGATCAAGTGCCTTCCTCTTTTTAGAGGGAATCTGGGCCCATGCACGTGAACCAAAAATATGAAAGTGGGCTACTTCCAATTTTAGGCCGCTCCAAGCCTTGTAGGGGGTTTTATCCTTGACAGATCTATGGGGAGATATGTTTTGGATGTAGGTTGCACAATTAAGATATTTGGACCATAGTATTTGTGGTAGTGACTTTGCATGTAGCATGTAAGATGCCATCTCTTTTAGAGATCTATTTGTTCGCTCAACAACTTTGTTTTGTTGTGGAGTATAGGGAACTGTGTGCTGCAACTAAATCCCTGCCTCATGACAAATATTTTGGATCTCATAATTGACATACTCTCCCCCATTATCAGTTCGAAGGACTTTGATTTTCTTTCCTAACTATGTCTCAATGAGGGCTTTGAAATATTTGAGGTGTTGAAATACCTCTAATTTTTTCCTAAGAAAGAAAATCCATGTCAAACGTGAGAAATCATCAACAAAAATGAGAACAAACCTCGCTTTATTGATTGATGGATGCGGAAAAGGACCTGTGAGGTCACTATGGATCAGAGCTAAAGGAGAGGAAGCTCTCAAAGTCTTTCCTTTGTCAAATTTCTCTTGAGGGTATTTTCCAAGAACACATCCCTCACTGATTCCTTTGGAGAAATGGATGTCTAGTAGATTACTGTCCTCAGTGCATATACAAAATAGATATCAAAATCTCAAACTTATTCAAAAAGTTGTGGGTACTCTGCCTGCATGGCATCTTCAGGGCAGTAGCAGGTCCACTAAACTTTTACCAGCTCTATAACTTGATTCCAGATCATTTTGACCTTTCTGTCCAATACCCGCACTAGCTGAACCTGAAAGTATCCCTCCGTCTCTACCTGAATCAGATGCCAATCAATAACATGGTTAGGTTCATGTACATATTTCTTTAGTAAAGATACATGAAATACATTATGCACATTCATGGAAGTAGGCAATGCAAGCATGTATGCAACTAGCCCTATTCTGTCCAATATTTCAAATGGACCACAGAATTTGGCTACCAGCTTTGTACAACTACCCAATTTCAAAGAGATTTTCTTGGGCTTCACTTTCAAAAGTACATGCTCCCCTACTTTAAATTCTCTAGTTGTCCTGTTCTTGTCTGCATAAACTTTCTTTCTATCCCGAGTTGCCTTTAAATTATGCTAGATCTTAACCACTTGGTCTTCCATGTCCTTGAGCAACTCCGGCCCAAGTACCACTCTATCTGTTGGGTTGTCCCATCTTACTGGAGTATCGCATTTCCTACCATACAAGGCTTCAAATGGGCTCATTCTTAATTAAGCTTGATACCCATTATTATATGCAAATTCAACCAAGTTTAAGTAATCTTCCCACTTAGATGGCTTATCCATCACATACATCCTCAACATATCTTCAATTATTCGATTGACCCTCTCTGTTTTCCCATCTGTCTAGGGATGATACATGGTGCTAAAGTTTAGATTTGTGCCCAATCCTTTAAACAATCCCCTCCATAAATTGGAGGTAAACTTCATATCTCTGTCCGAGACGATTGTCCTAGGTATCCCATGCAACCTAGTAATTTCCTTCATGAAAATTTCTGCAATATTAGCCATTGTATGTTTTGTCTTCACAGGCACAAAATGAGCAGCCTTTGTTAATTTGTCAACCACCACCATGATTGAATCATGTTGCTTATTCGTTCTGGGTAATCCTGTGATGAAATACATGGTGATCACTTCCCATTTCTTTTCTGGGATTGGCAATGGCTACAGCAACCCCGTTGGGTTCCTATGCTCAGCCTTCACCTTCTGACATTCCATACATCGAGCGATCTTATCAGCAACATCCTTCTTCATTCCCGGCCAAAAGAACTGGCTTCTTACTACTGTAATTGTTTTCTAGTAACCGAGATGTCCAGCATAAGGAACATCATGCATTTCCTTCAGTACCAAATTTCCCAGTTCTCCAGAACTAGGAACATAGATTCTATTTTTATGCATGATTAATCCATCTTCCTTTATCTCATACTCCTTTATTTTTTGTTGTACATTTCCTTGCTATAAGTTTTCATTTACCTATACGTAATGTTGATCTGTAAAAAGACCATCTAAAATTATGTTGTTCAAGTCTGACTGATGCATATTGACAACAGTAGCATGCATGAGATGCACTCTTCTACTAAGTGCATCGACAAATTTATTCTCCTTTCCTTTGATATGCTTGATATCAAAGTCATATTCACTTAAAAATTCCAACCATCTTGTTTGCCTGCCATTCAAGGTTGTTTGTTCAAAAAGATACTTCAAGCCAATACGG
>JASDQU010243860.1:71717-82649 GCA_032191745.1 Picea mariana
CAGTTAATATTGATAAGACTAAGGTCATGATTACTAAATCCAATAAGATCCCTTATGATACCTTTGTATATGAAAACAACAACTTGGAGGAAGTGACTTCATACAAATATCTTGGAATTGATATTCACCACAAGCTCAATTGGAATTATAGCATTGAGAAAAAGATTATTGGGGGATGGAAAGCTTATTATGGTCTTGAAAACAATTGTAAATCAACTGATCTTTGGATTTGGGATAAGAAGAAAATGCTCTTTGAGACTCTTGTTACACCTGTTATTCTTTATGGATGTGAAGTCTGGGGCTGTAGTATCTCTCGTGAATCCTGGACAAAGATAGAGAAAATACAAAATAATTTTATAACCTATAATCTCAAAATTAAAGGAAATATGCCATATCCCATCCTCCTAGTAGAAACAAGCCTCTCCCCCATTGAGAGCATGGCTATGACTAGATACATAATGTATAAGAACAAGTTAAACAACATGGAAGACAAGAGGCTACCTAAAATTGCTTCAAAATCAAGTCATAACCACCATCGACTCAAGCGAGGATGGCATAAAGACGCCTGGTCTTAGCTAAACTATTGGGGAATCATGGAAGAAATCATTTTGCATAATAAAGATACAATTAAAAAAAATGTCAAATCAAAATTTAAGGAAAAAATGTGGCGTGATAAAGAGTTAGAGGAAAAAAGAAAATTAAGGTATTATAAAGATGTAATCAACCCTAATCTAGAAGATCAAAATTATCTATCTGTTTTGCCAAGTGTAAAGAAAAAAATAAGCATTGCTAAGATAAGAACAAATTCTCACGAGCTCCATAGTGAAATTGGGCGTTGGTCAATTCCTAAAACTCCATGGGATGAAAGAGTGTGTCACCTTTGTGACACTAAGAAGGTTGAAGATGAAAAACACTTCTTCTTAGATTGTCCAACCTATACTCATATTAGATCTCATTTTCAAAATATTGATCACACTACCAACCTTCCTAACCTCTTAACTCAACAAAAGTATGGTGATCTTGGAAAGCTTCTCTTAATGTTTTTCGAGCACATAAACAAAATTCTTAAGAATCACAAGTAATCACTTACCCTCTTAAGGTCCGATACACCAATTAGGTCTTTGTGGACGTTAATCATCATCATCATCATGGTAAATAATTTGGTTGTGAAAGTTTTGTTTTGAAGTTATGATTCATCTATTCATGTTTTTGAAGTTTAAAAGATTTGGTCAATTGAAAAAATGCCAAAACTTATAGACAAACTTTTAATATGTGTGTGTGTGTGTTAAGTTTTATTAATTAGAAAAATTACAAAATTTATAGGTGTATTTTTTATTTGATTGATATTTAAGTTTAAAAGATTTAGATCAATTGGAAAGTGGTGAAAAGTTAGAGATACATTTTTAAATTAAATAAAACTATAATTCTAAAAAATAAATTAAATAAAATATTATAATTAAAATTGATTTCCTAATTTTTTAAAGTTTTCATTATTTTTATAGATTTTAAGAATAATTTAATAATTTTGATTGATTGGATGAAGGCTAAAACGATAAGCTTCTTCCCTATCAAATTTTCATCAATATTTTAACTAAATTTCAATAAATAAAAAATTGTCATTAATTAAAAAACTAGTCAAAAATAGAAATCGTTGAGAAACCCCTCTCCTATGGCTCTCATGGAGAACTTCAAATTAATCTCATAATCATATGACAAGTCACATTATGTTTTCATAGTTATATTCACCTCCATTTCAAACTCACTGAAATAAGTGAGAGGGTAAAACTCAAGGCCAAATAATTCTTATCATCATTTTGTGTGACCGACAATAGGTGATGCTTGTCTTCTCACATATTTGTCACTCTAACGTCTTAGTTATTTCGCAATATCTCCATGGTTGCAAACCATTCTATCATTAGTTGCAATCCCATCTTGTGAATTATGGGGAGTGAGATCTAATAGGGTAACCAGATCTAAAACAGAGACATTGGAAGAAAACATTGAAAAGGACTCTATGGCACTATTGTCAAGATCAAAAAGTTTATTTGCATCATCCACTTTGGACTGTGTACCATCTCTTCTTCCAGTTCGAACATCATAACATGGCCCATTGGCCTGCACATACTAAATCATATCAACTAATCACCAATACAAACATATTAAAAATACCTCATTGTTATTCTATCATAAATTAAAAAGCCTTCACAAATGATATCAAGTGACAAATGTTAGTAAATTTCTAAAGGTTTTAAACAAGATTCGACCATGTGACTAAATGTAATTACCAAGTCCACAACATCTCTTGTAGCCAGAGAAATAATGTCGACACAAGAGGTTGTGTTGGGACATACGATTTCCAAAACCTTCTTCATCTCATCAATGAAATCTAATCCACATTTTCATTAGGTAATGAAAGAAAATCCACAGGTTCATTAGGTCCTTCCTCCTTCTCTACTTGGTTTCCAGGATTGGAACCTACCAGTATGGATGTGTCACACCCCTGGAACAAGTTCACAAGCACAGAAAAAAATCCTGAAAAAGAGCTTATTTTGAGTGCTTAAATATATATCATGGATGAAGAAAATTGTAGGGATGTGTCACACCCCTGGAACAAGTTCACAAGCACAAAACAAAATCCTAAAAAAGAGCCTATTGTGAATGCTTAAATATATATCATGGATGAAGCAATTTTTTTACCGGGAATGAAGGAATAACATCAACTTAATTTATTTATTCTTACTCTATTTCGTGAAAATGCATTCGAAGAAGCGCAGGCACAATGGTACTATTAGTGTTGAATTTTATTTGTACCCTCACCTGCACAGGTATCTCTGTGCTTGGGCAATCATGTCTGTAGAATCCCACTATAATGCCTTGCGTATTGACTAACACCAACTCACATAACATTGCCATGACCACCATGAACCCCATAGATATTTTTTCAGCTCATTTGAGAGAGAGTCGAAGCAAAAGAAATGTGCTTGAGCGACATTTGAGAGAGAATTGAAGCAAAAAAAACATGATGAAGAAGAAACATGAAAGTGACATTTGAGAGAGAGTCAAAGAAAAAGAAACATGATGAAAAAGAAACGTGTAAGCGACCACGTATTGAACGATAGCAGTTTAGAGTTGACAAAGTAGAAGACATGTGCAAAGAGAAGATTGATCGATCACTAATTAACATATGGAAACTTCTTAAAGGGGTTGGAGAGATGACAAAGGTCGCTAGATAAACCTCGGGGAAAGAAACAACCCCGCTCTTTTTAGGTGAAATACTAGACTTGGATATCAACGAAGCAATCTCAATTTATGGTATCCATATTCCTTGTACCAAGGTTTAGAGCATAATGTTTTTCCAATTAATGTCTCTTTGTATGTCAAACATCCAAAATCAATATCTAGAATTCATAGAATTCATGAGAGAGGATAACATATCATAATCAAATGATGGCTCTGATCATAGTAAAAACAAAAACCATAAAGGTAGCACAAAAGATGAACATCTTTTCGATTGATTGTCAATAAGGGGTGCCTCTACATTATTAAAAGTGGTTGATATAAGTTGATCAACATCACTTAATTCTCCATTTTCTTAAATTAATATGTTAAACTAAATATATCAACCACCTTTAATAATTTATGTTCAATTAACATTTATGATTAAAAAAATTGAAAGAGATAATTAAAAATATTAAAAAAGTAAACTTAAACATGATTTTAAATATCCATTAAAACTTTATAAATATCCTTTTAAATAAAAAATATTTTAAATAGTTAAAAATTATTAAACAAAAATATTCTTAATAATAAAAAATTATGTTCTTAAGGGAAAGGGAAGTTAAAAGCTTTTAATAAAATGCAAAACAAAATTTGAATTTTTTTTTATCTTTTAAGAAGTTGATATACGTAATAACTATATGCATTTTTAGAAAGAAATTCCAAGGAGGATGTTTTTAGCTCACACCTTGTCAAAATCTATCCAAATTTATTATTCAAGTGCCTAAACTTATTCCTTCCTCCAAGACACTTTGATCCCTCGTTTGACTCTCAAATCTTTCAGGTAGAAAGTGAGAAGATGACTTGTGTCTTCGTTGGCCACGAGATAAATTGAGAGTATTTCAAACTTTTCCCACATGAAAAATGAGGAGCATTTCAACTTCATAACTATTTATGAGAGTTTCATGTGCTTCATGAAGTCGAAAGGAATGTTGGAGGAATGACCTAGGTCAATATTGTCATATTTGTCTTGAATGGGCTAGACCAATATTGTGAGATGTAGGATAAAGATGGACCTTGTAAAGTATTCATTTTCCATCCAAAAACAACATAACCACCCCAATTCACTTCGATGTATCCCATTGGTGTGGTTACATTGTTTAAAGATCTGGGTTCTAAGGAGTTGTGAAGCTAAAAATTAAGAGATTCATTATAAAAAAATTGGCTTGTAAGGAATCTACAGGTTACTATAATTGATATAAATTTAATTTCTTGAAGCTAAAAATTATGAGATTCTTTAATAAAAAGATTGGTTTGTAAGGGATTTACAAGTTCACTTCTCACGGTAATATATGGTCATCATCAAGGCATAAGAAAAAATAGGCAATGTTGCACCTGCTAATTAAGTTTCAGATCATAGTTAGATTATTGTGAATTCCAATAGTATATTTCGACTAGAATAGTGCCCCTTTACATTGACAAACCCTAAAACCCCTGGAACAAGTTCACAAGTACAAAACAAAATCTTGAAAAAGAGCCTATTGTGAATGCTTAAATATATATCACAGATGAAGCAAGTTGTTTATCGGGAATGAAGGAATAACATCAACTTAATTGATTTATTCTTACTATATTTCGTGAAAATGCATTCGAAGAAGCCCAGGCACAATGGTATTATTAGTGTTGAAATTTCTCTGTACCCTCACCTGCACAAGTATCTCTGTGCTTGGGCAAGATTGTCTATAGAAACCCACTATAATGCCTTGTGTATTGACTAGCACCAACTCAAATAATATTTCCATGACCACCATCAACCCTAGAGCTATTTTTTCAGTTCAGTTGAGAGAGGGTAGAAGCAAAAGAAACGTGCTTGATTGCCATTTGAGAGAGATTCGAAGCAAAAGAAACATGTTGAATAAGAAACATGAAAGTGACATTTTAGAGAGATTCGAAGCAAAAGCAACATGATGAAAAATAAACGTGAAAGTGGCCACGTATTGAATAGTAGCAGTTTAGAGTTGAAAAAGGAGAAGRCATGTGCAAAGAGAAGATTGATCGATCACTAATTAACATATGGAAACTTCTTATAGGGGTTGGAGAGATGACAAAGGTCGCTAGATAAACCTCGGGGAAAAAATGACCCCTCTCTTTTCAGACGAAAGACTAGACTTGGATATCAACGAAGCACTCTCAATKTATGGTATCCATATTCCTTGTATCAAGGTTTAGAGAATATTGGTTTTTCCATTTAATGTCTCTTTATATGTCAAACATCCAAAATCAATATCTAGAATTCATAGAATTCATGAGAGAGGACAACATATCATAATCAAATGATGGCTTTGATCATAGTAAAAACAAAATCCATAAAGGTAGCACAAAAGATGAACATCTTTTCCATTGACTGTGAATAGGGGGGTTCCTCTACATTATTAAAAGTGGTTGATATAAGTTGATCAACATCATTTAAATCTCCATTTTCTTAAATTAATATGTTAAACTAAATATATCAACCACCTTTAATAATTTATGTTCAATTAACATTTATGATTATTTTTTTTTTAAAGAGATAAATAAAAATATTAAAAAATAAACTTAAACATGATTTTAAATATCTCTCAACCATTAAAACTTTATAAATATCCTTTTAAATAAAAAATATTTAAATAGTAAAAAATGATTAAATAAAAATATATTTAATAATACACAATTATGTTATTAAGGGAAAGGGAAGTTAAAATCTTTTAACAACACGGAAAACCAAATTTGATTTTTTTTTAATCTTTCAAGGAGTTGATATACGTAATAACTATATTCATTTTTAGAAAGAAATTCCAAAGAGGATGTTTTTAGCTCACACCTTGTCGAAATATGTACAAATTTATTATTCAAGGGCCTAAACTTATTCCTTCCTCCAAGACACTTCGATCCCTAGTTTGACTCTTGAATATTTCAGGTAGAAGGTGAGAAAATGACTTGTTTCTACTTTGGACCCGGGATAAATTGAGAGTATTTAGAACCTTTCCCACCTGACAAATGGGGAGCATTTCAACATCATAACTATTTATGAGAGTTCCACGTGCTTCATGAAGTCGATAAGAATGTTGGGGGAATGACCTAGCTCAATATTGTTATATTTGTCTTGAATGGGCTAGGCTAATATTGTGAGATGTAAGATAAAGATGGACCTTGTTAAGTATTCATTTTCCATCCAAAACAACATAACCACCCCAATTCACTTCGGTGTATCCCATTGGTGTGGTTACATTGTTTAAAGATCCGGGTTTTAAGGAGTTGTGAAGCTAAAAATTAAGAGATTCATTATCAAAAAATTGGCTTGTAAGGAATCTACAAGTTACTATATTTGATATAAATTTAATTTCTTGAAGCTAAAAATTATGAGATTCTTTAATAAAAATATGTGTTTGTAAGGGATTTACAGGTTCACTTCTCACAGTAATATATGATCATCATCAAGGCATAAGAAAAACATATGCAATGTTACAACTGCTAATTAAGTTTCAGATCATAGTTAGATTATTGTGAATTGCAATAGTATATTCTGACTAGAATAGTGCCCCTTTACATTGACAAACCCTAAAACCCCTAGAACAAGTTCACAAGCATAGAAAAAAATATTGAAAAAGAGCATATTGTGAATGCTTAAATATATTTTAGGGATGAATCAATTTTTTTACCAAGAATGAAGGTATACCATCAACTTGATTTATTTATTCTTACTATATTTCATGAAAATGCATTCGAAGTAGGGTAGGCACAATGGTATTATTAATGTTTAATTTTCTATATACCCTCACTTGCATAGGTATCTTTGTGCTTGGGAAAGCTTGTCTGTAGAATCCCATTGTAATGCCTTGTGTATTGACTGGCACCAACTCAAATAATATTTCCATGACCACCATGAACCCCAGATCTATTTTTTCAATTCATTTGAAAGAGAGTCGAAGAAAAAGAAACGTGCTTGATTGAAATTTGGGAGAAATTCAAAGCAAAAGAAACGTGTTGAAGAGGAAACGTGAAAGTGAAATTTGAAAGAGAGTTGAAGAAAAAGCAACGTGATGAAAAATAAATGTGTAAGCAGCCACGCATTGAACAATACCAGTTTAGAGTTGACAAAGGAGAAGCCATGTTCAAAGAGGATTGATCGATCACTAATTAACATATGGAAACTTCTTATAGGGGTTGGAGAGATGACAAAGGATGCTAGATAAACCTCGGGGACAAAAACGACCCCACTCTTTCCAGACGAAAGATTAGACTTGGATATCAATGAAGCACTCTCAATTTATGGTATCCATATTCCTTGTACCAAGGTTTAGATGATCCAGATTTATGCAGGAACACAATGAAATACATAAATACACATAAAAACAGATATGCAGCGGAAGTAAAACTTCATTTAATTAACAACAAATGACTGAAATATGCTTACAGACATAATGGAAATAAAATAGCTCAGGCGCTGGTAGCTTATCTCTGAGAAGAGATGTGGCGGCTACTGGCCTATGAACTCTGTGTTACAATGAGGCTTGAAGGCCTATATATTATTGAGAAACAATGGAAAACCCTAAACATCCAAAAACCTAACTCTAGGAGATGAAACGCCAGAATATGGGCCCCGTTGGGGTAAATTGGTACATCAATTTCCCGAGGTCGTAACTTTGGCATACTATCTTCGTTTGATGCACATGATACATCGTTAGAAAGATCTATCCAAGGACTACATTAATCATAATGAATATCAAGTCCAAAACAGACTCATATTTTTCGGAGCATTCATGCCCAAAAAGTGTCGTTTAGGGCCTCAAAACGGCTCTGGAAGTTCAGGACCCGAAAAAATTGCTAAAAATAGTAAATTGTGCTACAATTAAGGAAACTGAAAAATCGAAAGAAAAAATGGTGTGGGTCCAAGTAGAATAGGAGGGTGGCCACCAATATCCACCTGGATCATTCCTCCCCCCTTAGGAAGCAATGGTCCCCATTGCGTTGAGTTCCTCCATGAGATGAGGAAACTTCTGTTGAACTTGGTCCCTGGTGAGCCAGTTGCCCTGGTGAAGGAGTTGGCCTACTTTGACAACTCGATATAGTTGGATCCTCTGCTAGCAGGTGTTCTTGATCTGTGTGTCCATAATCCGATCAGTTGTGGCTTGTTCCATGCAATATAGGGTTAACTATGTTGGTGTGAGTTGTTCTACCATGTCGGATGTGTCCAGTAGAGGTGGAAAGTAGGGCTGAAGGTGGTTGACATTGAACATTGGGTGCAAACCAAGGAATGGTGGAATACTGAGCTCAAAGGCATTTTCCCCTATAGCCTTGGTGATGGTGTATGGCCCATATCAGAGCGGGTGAATCTTGTGGTAGGGTCCAGCAAGGCACTCCTTTTGCAAATGTAGTCACACTTTGTCACCCACCTAGAAGTTGTGTGGCACCCGATGTTGATCATGTCACTGCTTGTACTTAGCATTGGCTATGTTGAAGATGTCATGAACCTGTTGGCATATGTGCTAAATGCTCTTAATGAAGTTGTTTGCCTTGTCAGCCTCAAACTGGACATGGGTTGAATTTGCCTGAGTAGCCGCAAATGGCATGGCTACGTTAATGGGACATAGTGGATGGAATCCCAAGTCCACTTGAAATGGATTGTGGTTGGTTGAGCTATGGAGAGCCCAGTTGTAGCTGTGTTGTACGTAGGGGAGGCTCACATCCTATGTGCATGGATGCTTTGAGTTGTACATGCACAGAATGTGTACAATCATCCAGTGGATGACCTCTGTTTGGCCATTAGTTTGCAGATGGAAAGTTGTGGACTTGGTGAGCTTGGTGTCTAGCATCGACCAGAGGCTGGACCAAAACGTACTGAGGAACCTGCTATCCTGATCTGAGATGGCAAACTGTGGGATCCCAAAGTGTACCCACACTCGCTCAAAGAAGAGTTTAGCCATGGATTCTGTTGTGATATTCTTCTTACAGGCCATCATAATGGATATCTTCGAGAATCTATTGACGACCACAAAAACACAGTCATTTCCATGCTTAGTAGAAGGAAGGCTCGACATGTAATCCATGGAGATGGATTCCCAAGGTCGACTAGGGGTGGGAAACAGAGTATAGAGGCCTTGCTTCTTGATGGTCGGTTTGGAAATGGCGGAAGCAGTGCAGGACTTGATGTACTTCACGACATCTTGTTAAAGGTTCGGCCAATAGAAATATGTTGGCGACGAAAGTCACTCCTGGATTGATTGCAGGAGCATAGCCCGACGCCCATCAGTTTTTATGTCACGATTTGTTTATGAAAAGGTTGATCGAATGGAAATTAACTCAAAACAATATTGTTCCAACTCGGAAACTAGGCCAGGCATGCATGGGCAAGTGAGGTCTTAGATAAACTTCAAACAGTGAGTTGTAATAAGGGTGAGTAGGGGGGAAGACCTGTATAAGAAGAGTGCAAGGGTCTGTTATAAACAATCGGTTTCTAACAGACTGTGGGAGAAAGCATCCAAACACAAGATCTTCTTACATTCAAACGTAGAAAACCAGAGAATACAACGATGCAACGATAAATCCTTTATCATAACACAATTGCAACAATTCATGCGAATCAGTCGATCATGAACTCCCTTTGTATAAGATGAAAACTAGATGGAGTAAGAAAGAATGTCTGTCATAAAACAAGAAATCTCACATACAGATGCATAACCAGAAAACTAGACTTTCGCTAAAACTTTACAGTCGGGAGCTTTGCTCTACCATCGATACTTACAAAAATGGCGAAAACGCCTACATATACTCAAAACAACAACAACAGAAAAAACAAGACACTGCAATAAAAACATTTTGTCTGCATGTCTTCTGACAGTCTACGTATGCAGACCCTAGCCGATTGTGCACCTATGGCAGACGCAATCGAACTCCTGACAATCCTGTGAGCGAATCGACGTGCTTTTAATTCGTCACCGGACTTTCCCTTTATGGCGGAGATGATATATAACCACCACCAACTACCTTAATAATTGCTTCCTCAAGATTGAGAACGACCCGGCCAACTCGGCACCTTTGGGACATGGAAGGCCCCTCGCGCTACCATCTGGATTAGCTGAATGGTCTCCCTTTGGATGTTGCTTTGTTGGACTGTTGCGAGGGACCCTTCGATGGACGCGGATGAGGGTATGATGGGAGCGATGGTGTCGACACGGTGGAGGTGATGCAGAGGAAACGGGAGAGGTGACATAAGTTGAGGAATGCCACGTGGTCTGAAAAGGGAAGAGAAGGAAGGTGTGTGGAGCGTGGGGGTACAAGTGGACACAGAGTAAAAGGAATGATCATACAAGTGGAGGTGACTGGGAGTGAGAGGGACACATGGCAAGAGGCGAGAGGGTGATGAGCTGAGGAGGGGCCATGTGGATGGAGAGAGGGAAGTTAGACAGATGACAGGAGAAGAGGGAGTCGGTAAGTGATTTGAAAGAAGTGGGGGGAGGTGCAATGAGGAGGTGCCATGTTAACAGGGGGAGGACGGGATAGAAGATGACAAGACAGGAATGGGGCCCTTCGTCAATAACTCACCATTTCAGACCCCCCCCCTTGATTAAAGGCGGGATGGAAAAGGGGGGTTGGAATTGCTTGAGAGCCGTTGATCTGGGCGCTCTAATCATGGCCGCTCAAGAGATGCGCCCCCGATTCCGGACCCCCCTTCTTTCA
>JASDQU010243860.1:91909-113230 GCA_032191745.1 Picea mariana
TTCAAAAAGGCCCTCCTTGGATTTGAAGGAAGTCTTCCACACATCAGAGGGTTCGATTGGTACCTAGTGATACCCAGACTTCAATTCGATCTTGCTGAAATATTTCTCCCCCTTGAGTTGGTCCAGAAAGTCATCAATCCGTGGGATCGGATACCTATTTCGAAAATTGATCTTGTTCAGTGCCTGATAGTCAATGCAAAGTCTCCAAGTCCCATCCTTCTTTTGCACTAGCACGATCGGGCTCCCACAGGGTGATGAACTCGACCGAATGTGACCTTTCTGCAACAACTTCTGAATCTACCTCTTGATTTCGTCATTCTCCAGAATAAAGTGTCGATAGATCAGTCCATTGGGCAACGACGCACCTAGGGTTAGATCAATGGGGTGGTTGAACTGACAATGTAGAGGCACCCCTACGGGGGAGGTGAATATGTCCTCGTACTCCTCCACAACCTTATCCATTTGTTGTTGTCATGCAGATGGGCCCTGTCTAGAGGTCGTGGTCGTAGTCTTCTTCTTTCCACGAGGGAGGATCATCAGGAAAACAAATTTCCTAGTTTTGGCAATGAGCTTACTGCATTGTTTTTCAGTAACCAAAGAGATGGTTGTAGGTGGTGCTATTTCCAGTATCCTATACAGCTTATTTCCCAAAGTAATAATAACAACACGAGGCCCGAACTCATACACAACATGTCGCTTCCACAAGTATGCTTGGCTTAATAATACATCAAAAACATCAAGAGGAGAAATGTCACATAATACCTCATATGTGAAGGGCTTGATGTTATAGGGAAGGCGACATTGTTGGCTTACGTAGAGGTCTTGTCCTTTGTGCAACCACTCGATGGTGTATGGTTGTGGGTGTGTTGTGGTCGGCAAGCCCAACTGTTTCATGACCTCTACTGAGATGAGGTTCTTCTGGATCCCATTGTCGACAATGAACTGCAACGAGGAACCCTTTACCCACATCTAGGAATGGAAGAGGCGCTCTGCCTCTTGTGGATCTTCTGGTTCCTTCTTCTGGATCTTTGTGGTTGCAACAATGGCATTGGGATCCGCATCGATAATCTGCTTCCCCCTATCATTCCCCTTGTTAGGTTCTAATTCAAAGTCGTAGCCTGCATCCGATTCAGAAGACTTCAACTCGGCTATGAGTGACTACTTGGCTCGACACTCACTTGTGTTGTGAGTGGAGCTCTTATGGAACTGACACCACTTCCCTGTGTCCTTTTTTGGCTTTGTGATGTTGTTCTTTGCTTGCGGCTTTGGCAGGTTTTCCCTGGGACACCCCTCGTTGGCTTGGTCCTTTGTTCAGTGGTTTGGGGTTACCTTTCCCTTGCTTTTGATTTGCAGGCCCAAAGTCTCGCTTCTTCTGTTTGAACTTCTGCTCAATCTTGGCAGCATACCGATATGCCGCACCAAGCGAGGAGATGTTGAGGAACTCCATTTCCTCCTGAATGTATCTATGAAGATAACTGAGGTACTTTAACACCAAATGTTTCTCCAAATATTTGATACCCAACTTTGTGCGTAGGGTATGGAACAGATTTGTCAGCTCATGCACATCTTGGTCTCTTTGCTGCCGCAGCGTAGTCCATTGTATGTATTTTTCCTCATAGCTCCCCATGGGATAATACTATTCCTTTATGGCGTCTTAGAAAGAATTCCAAGTGGGTGCGACCGAGAACAAAGAGGGTTCTCGCTTGCTCTGTTGCTCCCAGTAGGTTTCCCACCAGTCCTTGACATGGGGGGCAGCTTTAAGGAGTGCAAAAATAATCCTTTCTTGGTTGGAAAAGTCGTGAACCGAGAAATGTCCTTCTAGTAGATTCAACCATCTATCAACGCCATCTCCATCTATTTGGCCCTCAAATATGGGAATGTCTAATTTTACTTGTACCTTAAAAGGAGTGGCGCCTCCAGAGTGGTTGTTGGATGTAGATGCGTTGCCAGTGGGCAGTTGAAGGATCTAGGTAAAGTTCCTATCAAATTACGTTCATTTGTTTCTCGAGGGCCTCCTTGAGCAATAATTTGATAGGATCTCCTACTTCCTTATCTTTCTTTTCTTCCCCCATGGGCGACCATCAGGGTTTGCGAGGCTGATCTTGCAACGGTTCAACCTGATCGAGCCCTAACTCCTTATACCCCAATCTCGTTGGGGACATGCAAAGAAGGATCAAGAAATTGCAGACTGCTCTGATACCACTGATCCAGATTTATGTAGGAACACAATGAAACACAAAAATACACATAAACACAGACATGCAGCGGAAGTAAAACTTCATTTCATTAACAACAAATGACTGAAATATGCTTACAGACAGAATGGAAATAAAATAGCTCGAGCGCTGGTAGCTTATCTCTAAGAAGAGATGTGTCAACTACTGGCCTATGAACTCTGTGTTACAATGAGGCTTAAAGGCCTATATATTATTGAGAAACAATGGAAAACCCTAAACATCCAAAAACCTAACCCTATGAGATGAAACGCGAGAATATGGGCCCCATTGGGGTAAATTGGTACATCAATTTCTCGGGGTCATAACTTTGGCATACTATCTCCGTTTGACGCACATGATACATCATTAGAAAGATCTATCCGAGAACTACACTGCTCATAGCGAATATTGAGTTTGGAATAGACTTATATTTGTCGAAGTATTCATGCCCAAAAAACATCATTTAGGGCCTCAAAACGACAATGGAAGTTTAGGACCCGAAAAATTGCTAAAAATAATAAATTGTGCTACAATTAAGGAAATTGAAAACCCAAAAAAAACAATGGTGTGGGTCCAAGTGGAATAGGTGGGTGGCCACCCATATCCACCTGGATCATTAGAGCACATTGTTTTTTCCATTTAATGTCTCTTTGTATGTCAAACATCCAAAATCGATATCTAGAATTCATAAAATTCATGAGAGAGGATAACATATCATAATCAAATGATGGCTCTATCATAGTAAAAACAAAAACCATAAAGGTAGCATAAAGGATGAACATCTTTGGCATTGATTGTCAATAGGGGGGTGCCTCTACATTATTAAAATTGGTTGATATTAGTTGATCAACATCACTTAATTATCCATTTTCTTAAATTAATATGTTAAACTAAATATATCAACCACCTTTAATAATTAATGTTCAATTAACATTTATGATTTAAAAAAATTGAAAAAGATAAATAAAAATATTAAAAAAGTAAACTTAAACATGATTTTAAATATATGTCAACCATTAAAACTTTATAAATATCCTTTTAAAAATATTTAAAATATTTAAATAGTAAAAAATTATTAAATAAAATTATTTTTAATAATAAAAAATTATGTTATTAAGGGAAAGGGAAGTTAAAAGCTTTTAAGAACATGGAAAACCAAATTTGTTTTATTTTTATCTTTTATGTAGTTGATATACGTATAACTATATGCATTTTTTTTAGAAATAAATTCTAAGGAGGATGTTTTTAGTTCACACCTTGTAGAAATTTGTACAAATTTTTTATTCAAGGGTCTTAACTTATTCCTTCCTCCAAGACACTTCGATCCTAGTTTGACTCTCGAATATTTCAGGTTGAAGGTGAGAAGATGACTTGTCTGCTTTGGTCATGGGATAAATTGAGAGTATTTTGAACCTTTCCCACATGACAAATGGGGAGCATTTCAACATCATAGCTATTTATGAGAGTTCCACATGCTTCATGAAGTCGAGAGGAATATTGGAGGAATGACTTAGGTCAATATTGTCATATTTGTCTTTAATGGGCTAGGCCAATATTGTGATATGTAAGATAAAGATGGACCTTGTTAAGTATTCATTTTCCGTCCAAAAACAACATAACCACCCCAATTCACTTCAGTGTATCCCAATGGTGTGGTTACATTGTTTAAAGATCTGGGTTCTAAGGAGTTGTGAAGCTAAAAATTAAGAGATTCATTATCAAAAAATTGGCTTGTAAGGAATCTACAGGTTACTATATTTGATATAAATTTAATATCTTGAAACTAAAAATTATGAGATTCTTTAATAAAAATATTGGTTTGTAAGGGATTTACATGTTCACTTCTCACAATAATATATGATCATCATCAAGGCATAAGAAAAACATATGCAATGTTACAACTGCTAATTCAGTTTTAGATCATAGTTAGATTATTGTGAATTGCAATAGTATATTCTGACTAGAATAGTGCCCCTTTACATTGACAAACCCTAAAACCCCTAGAACAAGTTCACAAGCATAGAACAAAATCCTGAAAAAGACCCTATTGCGAATGCTTAAATATATATCATGGAAGAATCAAATTGTTTACCGAGAATGAAGGAATAACATCAACTTGATTTATTTATTCTTACTATATTTCGTGAAAATGCATTCGAAGAAGCGTAGGCACAATGGTATTATTAGTGTTGAATTTTCTATGTACCCTCACTTGCATAGGTATCTATGTGCTTGGGAAAGATTGTCATTAGAATCCCACTATAATGCCTTGTGTATTGACTAGAACCAACTCACATAATATTTCCATGACCACCATGAACCCCAAAGATATTTTTTCAGTTCATTTGAGAGAGGTTTGAAGCAAAATAAACATGCTTGATTGACATTTGAGAGAGAGTTGAAGCAAAAGAAACGTGTTGAATAAGAAACGTGAAAGTGACATTTGAGAGAGAGTCAAAGCAAAAGCAACGTGATGAAAAAGAAATGTGTAAGCAGCCACGTATTGAACAATAACAGTTTAGAGTTGACAAAGGAGAAGACATGTGCAAAGAGAAGATTGATCGATCACTAATTAACATATGGAAACTTCTTATAGGGGTTGGAGAAATGACAAAGGCCGCTAGATAAACCTCGGGGACAAAAAAAACCCCGCTCTTTTCAGACGAAAGACTATACTTGGATATCAACGAAGCACTCTCAATTTATGGTATCCATATTCCTTGTACCAAGGTTTAGAGCATATTTTTGTTTCCATTTAATGTCTCTTTGTATGTCAAACATCCAAATTCAATGATGTCTCTGATCATATTAAAAACAAAAACCATAAAGGTAGCACACAGGATGAACATCTTTGTGATTAACATCTTTGTGATTGATTGTCAACAGAGGGGTGTCTCTATAGAGGGGTTTCCTCTTAAGAGGTCACAAGTTCAAATCTAGAGGGGGGTAAGGTATGTATACCTCCGCAAATTTTACCAGTCATATCGTTGGGCGGAAGGGATCCCTTGTCCCACAAACAAGGGAGTTTCATACACCAATTTGGTATCTATCTTTTTAAATAAAAAATATTTTAAATAATAAAAAATTATTAAATAAAAATATTTTTAATAATAAAAAAATTATGTTTTTAAGGAAAGGGAAGTTAAAAGATTTTAACAACATGCAAAACCAAATTTGAATTTTTTAATAAAAAATATTTTAAATATTAAAAAAGTATTAAATAAAAATATTTTTATGTTCTTAAGGGAAAGGGAAGTTAAAAGGTTTTAACAACATGCAAAACCAAATTTGATTTTTTTTTTTTTAACTTTTAAGAAGTTGATATATGTAATCACTGTATGCATTTTTAGAAAGAAATTTCAAGGAGGATGTTTTTAGCTCATACCTTGTTGAAATCTATACAAATTTATTATTCAAGTGTCTAAACTTATTCCTTCCTCTAAGACACTTCTATCCCTGGTTTGACTCTCGAATCTTTTAGGTAGAAGGTGAGAAGATGACTTGTGTTTGTTTTGGCCACGAGATAAATTGAGAGTATTTTGAACCTTTCCCACATGATAAATGGGGAGCATTTCACCATCATAGCTATTTATGAGAGTTCCATGTGCTTCATGAAGTCGAGAGGAATGACCTAAGTCAATATTGTCATACTTGTCTTGAATGGGCTAGGCCAATATAGTGAGATGTAGGATAAAGATGGACCTTGTAAAGTATTCATTTTCCATCCAAAAACAACATAACCACCCCAATTCACTTTGGTGTATCCCATTGGTGTGGTTACATTGTTTAAAGTTTTGGTTTCTAAGGAGTTGTGAAGCTAAAAATTAAGAGATTCATTATAAAAAAAATTGGCTTGTAAGGAATCTACAGGTTACTATAATTGATATAAATTTAATTTCTTGAAGCTAAAAATTATGAGATTCTTTAATAAAAATATTGGTTTGTAAGGGATTTACAGGTTCACTTCTCACGGTAATATATGATCATCATCAATGGATAAGAAAAACATAGACAATGTTGCAACTGCTAATTAAGTTTCAGATCATAGTTAGATTATTGTGAATTGCAATTTAGTATATTATGACTAAAATAGTGTTCCTTTACATTGCTAAACCTCCACTAATTACATAAAAATATTGAAAGCTAAAAATGTGGATGGCATTTATCCAATACATATCAAATCCCCATGTATCCCAAAAAATTGGATGTTTTAGAGGAAGCATTTATATCAGATCAAATTTTTAACTTCACATTCTGCATATTGTATTTTCCTTGCTCATATTAACAACCATTTCCCTATTGATGTGTCGAGCCTTCCATCGATAGCAAGATGACATTGATGCGGCCTTCAAACGAGTGGTTGATGTCGGAGCAACTATTGTTGAGGAGATTTCTTAGCAGCCTTGGATTCAACACTATGGGAAGGTGAAGGGTACCTATGGCTTCGTGTGGAGTTTCACTAATCCCATTAATGAATATGCCATTATTGAGGACCACGTGCAAGCTTAAGATCAGGCTTAGGTTTGTGTTTTTTTGTCTAACATGTTTTCGTTTACTCTTGCCAAGATTGTAATTTGAAGTTGGAATCTAAGAAATTTTGGCACCATTCGCACTAAATTTTGGCACCATTTGCACTAAATTTTTTCCAACCCTAGCACTCAGTAAATAGGCATAACAAAAACCATAACCTACTTATGGTTTTCTAATTCTATATGTTGGAAACCACCAAGAATTAAATTGTGAATTGTTGTTGCTTATCATTCATTGCTTGCTAGCGATATGCATTTATTCCTTGCCATTATTCTGCATTTATTTATTTTGAGTGCTCTACATTTATCCCCTGCTACAATTCTGCATTTATTCTATGCTCCACTACAAGCCTGTAATGTTGAAAATATATCTTACTCCAACACCTAGGTACTTTGTTATCTAGTGATTTCCTTACTGCAATCAGATTAGCAACTCACAAAACAAAAACACATTGTTGAAATATTCAACTCGATAAATCTAGCAGAAACAAAATTGGAAACCAAATCATGCAGACATAAACACCAATATTTTTGGGGAGATACCCCTGGAAAAACCTCGAAAGGAAAACCAGTGCTAAGAATGATTTTATTATGCTAAAATAAAGGCTCATGTAACGGGGATAATGACCCACTTAGAAATACAATTGCAGAAAAACCTAGCAAAGTTTGGTCTATTGTACGGGCCAAAGTTGCACGATTTTTGAGGTGTACGCGAATTTCCTTCAACAAACCCGCATATGTATGTGACTGTCTCCACTAAGACCCGCGTACATGTATGGAAGAACTGTAATACAAGATCCATATGACACGACACTTTCCTATGGATTCCTCTGACTGAAACCCACATGTGTAGCCTATGTTCTCTCTTCTCCTTGACCTGATCTCTATATGGAAGTCCTTCTCCACCTATCCAATATCTCCTTGAATCAAAGTCCTTCTTGATCCAATCCTTTGTGTGTCAACTCTCTCAACACAACTCATGTGAAGTGTCTTCCTCTGTCACCCTAGCCTTAGCTTTTATAATCGTGAGTTATAATCTATTTCTAATCTCCAGAGTGATTGCTGGTTGAGATAACTTCTCACACTCACTTGAGATTTATAAACATGCTAATTAATTTTAGCACTTTCCATAAATAACTCAATTAACTAATTGCATAATTAATTAATAAAAACAATTTGCTTTAATAATTCCTTTAATTAAAGTAAAGTTACCAAGGTAGAAGGCTTTGGATGATTTCCACGCATCTAGACACATAGACCTGTGAGGAAATACATGTTTGATGCTACCACTAGAATCAACACTCCCTCTTAGAGAGGAAGTTATTAACCAAATACATCAAGGACACTTTAGATTCAGATTATGATAACCAACTCTGAATATGAAGTGATCACCTTCGTCATATTGGTAATCATAGGTGTAGCCATCAGTTTACATTCCTCCATCCTGAATCTCCTCAAGGTCTCTACTACATAATTCCCTTGTCTAAGGAAGATATTTCTTGATACCTGCATACCTCGAACCCAAAGAAATAATGCATCAAGCCATTGTCCTTCATCTCAAACTACCCAAAGAAATAATGCATCAAGCCATTGTCCTTCATCTCAAACTCACTAGCCAAATCCTCTTTGAACCTTGCAATGACCTCCTCTACACCTATGAGAAAGAAATCATCAACATGTAGAACCGGGATGAGAGGATCCTCTCCAACAAGTATGAAGTACAAGTTAGGATCTGCCTCACTCTTGGTAAATCCCATACTCTACAATTATCTGTCGATCCTGGAATACCATGGCTTGGGTGCTTGTTTGAGTCTGTACAAGGCTTTGTTAATCCTACACACATGATAATCCCTCCCATGTACCTCAAATCCCTGAGGTTGTTGTATGCATACTTCCTCCTCAATGATCCCATTGAGGATTTAGTTGTTTTTACATCCATCTAATGTATCCCCCACCTCGTAATTGAAATAATAGAAATACCAGCTCAAATAGAAGCATACCTGGCGACTGGAGCAAACATATCCTCCTAGTCCACTCCCTCTTTCTAGGAKAACCTCCTCAACATGAATCTCACTTTGAACTTCTCTATGCTACCATCTACAACATGCTTGATCTTGTAGAGCCACTTGAAAATCAAAACTRACTTCCCCTCTGATCCCGACACTATGTCCCAAACAACATTCCTCATAATAGAGGTCTACTCCTCTACCATGGTATCCCTCCATACCTGGTCATCTATTGTTTCCTAAAAAATGGAAGGCTCAACATCAATGATGCTACTCATAATTGCCATATAGTTTGATAACTTCTTTGGAGGCCTTCGTTTTCTGACTGCACTCCTAAGAGCCTCAATAGAACTATTCAATGTCTGTAATAGCCATTTGGGTCTCCTAATAGGACTGGGAGGGGATAAATCCTACTCCCCACCTGAATTCTGAACTAATGAGTGTTTCTCATCCTTTGGAGCCTGGTATTCCTTGTCCTTTGTCATAGTTGATGACTCCTTGGAACTCCTGGATACCAAGTTCTCCTTGAACTCAACATATCTTCTCACAACTATCTTCATCTGCGTTGGAATGAACATCCTATAATCCTTTGAGGTCTCATTGTACTCCACAAATATACCCTTCTATCCTGAAGGCTCCAACTTCATCCTCTTCTCCACAGACACATGGATGTAGATTGGACAACCAAATATCCTCAAAAGTTCTGTCTCTAGCTTCAATCCTAAGAATGACTCCTTCGTAGTCTTGTCCTCCAATATCTTGTGATGAATCCTATTCTACACATACACTTCTGTGTTACATGCCTATTCCCATAGAAACATGGGAAACTCTTGGTCATGTATCATAGCCCTGGAAGAGTCGATGATGGTTTGATTCTTTATCTTTGCAACCCCATTATATTGAGGGTTGTATGAGACTTTCAACTCCCTCTTGATCCCTTCCTCCTTGCAAAAATCATTAAATTCATTGGAGGTGTACTCTCCCCTGTTATCTGACCTAAAGACCTTGATATTCTTACCTGTCTGGTTCTGCACCTGAGGTCTAAACTCCTAAAATCGGCTGAAAACCTCATCCTTGGTATTCATAAAGAAGATCCAGGTGTTCTTGGAAAAATCATCAATAGACGTCACATAGTATGATGATCCTTGTAATGATGCTACTAACATCGTCCCACTCACATGTGACTCAATAAGATCAAATCTTCCCTTGGACCTACTCTCCCTTCTAGGAAAAGAAACCTTGGAATTCTTTCCAAGTGCACACCCTCTGCACACTCTCTACTGCTAAATACTGAACTCTGGAAGACCTATAGCAATCCTCCTCGGAATTGACAAATCCTTGTAGTTTAGGTGTCCCAACCTCCCATGCCACAACTCACATAGGTTGTCCCTGTCGTGTACCAAATCTTGACCAATCATTCCCTACAAACTATATAAAGTTCCTTCTCTAACCCTCATGACCACTACATTGTCTGGGTTAGCTTCGTCTCAATGTATGCATACTTTCCTTCTTTGAAAAGTAATGGAAAAACACCTATCCTCCATAGATGAAACTGAAAGAAAATTCTTCTTCAAACTTGGTACATAAAGCACATCTTTGGCACCTAATAAAACCCCTATCCTCCATAGATGAGACTGAAAGAAAATCTTCTTCAAACCTGGTACATAAAGCACACCATGGGCACCTAACGAACCTCCTAAATCAAGTTGGAACATAATTGTTCCCTCTCCCTTCACTACATACTTGGCATCATCACCAAGCCGCACATGAACATCTAAGTCCCTCTTCATCATACTACTAAATATATCATGTGMTTTTATCATATGACGATATTCACCATTGTCAAAGAACCAAACACTACTTGCAGTTGTGTTGGTAGAAAGGAAAGAAACTAATGAGTAATCCTTCTCAAACTTTGTTGCAAACTCATCAAGTTGTGTCTTTGTTGATGTTGCATGGCATGTGAAAAAGTCGTGTACAAGTTCCATTCTCAATTATGACCTTTTTCCAACCTACTATGAGCTTTTTTCTCAAGTTCCATGCTAAATTATGTGTTTTTCTCAATTATGAAATAATTCTTATTTCATAATTTATGAAATTGTGAAAAATAATTATTTCCTTATGAAATAATTGTGATATTTTTACTCAATTCTGTAATTTCAATCTCATAACATCTAATGACATCTTTGCAAAAGATATGGTGGAAAATACAAGTATAACATATGCCCCCTAATGTATAAGGTTAGAAGAGGAATTGGTGACCAAAATACTGTTGAACACATCACCCACACTAAGAGGGGGGGGGGGTGAATTAGTGTGTGGACTTTTATAACTTTTCTTCTTGCAAGTTAGCAGTTAAAACATAATTGTATAGATTAAGAACAATCAAATCATAATCACAATGGACACAAAAGATATCGGATGTTTGCATAAGTTTTTGTATAATTTATATGTATATATGTGAATATAGTAATAAGGATTTTCCCAGCACCAACTATTTTGTTTCAACACCAACTGAGGTAAGGAGCACCAACTCCTAGGAGAGCACCAACTCTCAAGAGAGCACCAACTCTCAAGCAAGACCCAACTTGCTAATAGAATGCAGTTTATCCAACTAGAGTTCATATAGTAGTTCAACCAATTCTAGTAGCAGTGATCCATTATAGAATCAACTGTATCTCATGATCATAGGTATACCATAAATGCTCATCACCACACTTCATCTTCTCTCTTAAATTCGCGCCTTCTTCGCTTTATCTTTCCTTTGATATTCATGCCTTCTTCACTTCTTCTTCCTACTCATATTCGTGAACCTTAGGTCCATATCCACCTCATTCGCTCCACAAGCCACATCTCCAAGTGAACCAATCATGGATGTATTTATACTTGTTTATGCTCAAAACTTGTTTAAGTTATTGGGCCGACTTGTGCAACAAGCTATAACTAACTTGTTCATTTACAACAACTTTTGGGACCACCAGAGATCATCATTTAGGGTCTTCAACTTTACACATGGCATCCCCTTTACTTTCATAAATTGATCACATGTATGGATCAATTTTCTTCGTCTCTATGATTACATAAATTGACACTTCCTTCAAACCATGTTCATATGATCATTGGCGTAGAACCACATGCTTATCAATTTAAGTGATGCATTGCATTCTGCCTTTTAAATCTCTTTACCATATGACCAATGGCATTATTCAAACGTTGGGCGAGATGAGTGCTTATCAATTCAATGGTCACAATTCAATCTCTCGATGAGATGGACGATTGTTGGGACTTTGGGACTTCTCCCTTCGGGACTTCACAACCTTTCAAATCTCTCGAAGCAGATTTTTCTGAATAGATCGGACGATTCTCATTTATATCACAGAACTAGATGAATGGTGATATTCGATCCTTACATTACTATATGATCAATGGTTGATTGTACACCCGAAGTGTTCTTCATATCGGATGACCCATCTCCACTTCGGGACTTCGGAGGTTTCGAATAAACACTGCTCCATTTTCCTCTGGAGTGATCACCTGCTGAGTAAGTCATAAGTGGTGGAGACCACTTACTGTCGGTTAATACTTCCACTTACAGTATCCTTCCATTGTAGTAGATCGACAGTCGATAATGCTCTCAAAGTGATCTTCAGTTCGGACGTCTCGTGTCCACTTCGGGACTTCGACATTTGGGACTTTGGGACTTTGGGCAAGTGCTAGTGGTAAAAATCCCAAAGTGAAACTCCTGGAGTGACATAACTTACTTACGTCACTTGATGACATGGCACAAGACGAGTAGCTGCCACGTGTCACTCAGATTCGTGATTTACACGTACCTAAAATGTTGATTTCATCTTGACACTTGTCATTATTTGACTGTGCCATGTGTCCTTGTCGACGTGGTCTGCTAACATGGTTTGTCAAATGTCCTTGCTGACGTAGTCTACTGACATAGATCTCCCACATGTCCTTGGTGATGTGGTCTACTGACGTAGATCTCCCACACATCCTTGCTGACGTGGTCTGCCACATGTCCTCTTGAATCAAACGGTTGAGGCTTACTTCGGATGATCCAACGGTTGAGAATTTATTTCGACTCTCCAGATATGTGGGCTTCGAGAATCTCAAATCTCAAAATGAATTCTTGAAGTGATATTTTTCATGAGCGTAATCTCCTCACATCTTTAGACCCAAAGTGAATGATCTTCGTTTGATCATGATCTTAGATCAATGACTYGATCTGTCTGCGATGCATCTTTTCCTTGGATTAAATCCAACGAATCTTCGTCTTTGCTTATCATATCCTTCCTTTTAGTTTGATCCAACGAATGATGAAAATTCAGGTGATCGAGACCTCAGATCTCAACCCTTTCTTATCTTGTCTTTCCACTTAAGGTTATCCGACGACTGACGGATATTCAGGTGATCGAGATCTCAGATCTCAGCCCTTGCTTATCCTGTCCTTCCACTTAAGTTGATCCAATGGATGATGGATATTTGGGTGATCGAGATCTCAGATTTTTCATCTTATCCTGTCCTTCCACTCAAAAGTGATCCAATGGTTGATGGGTATTCGTATAATCGAATTCTCAACTGTTTTTCCCCGCTTATCATATCCTTCCACTTAAAGTGATCCAACGGTCATGAAGGCACTTGAAGAGGATCAATGATCAAGGATGATTGCAGAACCAMAACTTGCGAGTGATTTAACTCGTCACTAAAACTCCACAATTTGAAGTTGTGCGTTGTTGGCGAGTCAACCAYAATCGTCGATATTCGAGGCTATAAGATATGACGTTCCTGAGTAATTGCGGGATTGGAAATAGCATGGTATTTAATTATCCTTTCGATMTCCGTAATCTATCTCTACCATTGATCTGGCGATTGTGCATCTGATGGTCATGACTTAATTCGACTTAATCTGATCATTTGTTAGATCAATCACAATCATCGATATTTGGGTTTATGAGATCTGAATATCTAGACCAATTGCGGGATTAGAACTAGTGAGTTGTTTAATTCTTCTTTCGCTCTCCGTAATTCATCCCTGTCGTTGATCTGGCTTGCAGATCCGACAGTCATGATCCTCCAATGGTCCTCAAGTGCACGGTCACTCATATGACCGATGTCTGTAATATTAGATGATCAACACGGTCAATTTATTGATCAGACGACTGYTGAGGCTTCTCACCCTAAGCTTACGCTTTTCCTTCCGAGCTTTGATCTCTTCATACTATTTTCTCCTYCTCCTAAGCTTACGCTTTTGATTCCGGGATTTGATCTCTGCATACTKTTCGCTCCTCCTCCTGAGCTTACGTTTTCGATCTCTGCATATTGTTTGACATTTTCTACCAACTGATATACTGTTGACATCAATGGAAATCTCGTCTATGGTAAATCACACTGATAATTCATCATAACAACAAATCATCACATCAACTATTGACATCAATGACAATATGTCCAACAATATCCCCCTTTTTCATTGAGGGAAACCCACTAAATTCATATACAAAACTCCCCCTATGATGATGCTTTCCTCGTATGAAGTTTCTCTTCCCCTTTGATGTCAATGGCAAAGGGTTTTTCGTCCTATGGTAAATCTCTATATGTTACTAACCAGAATCTGAACTTGGGTAACTCTTCCTACAATCATCCTTTTCTTGTCCTAACTGAATGATTCCCCCTGTCACTCTTCTTTCTCTGCTTCTGACTGTTCTCCCCCTTTGTTTCTAAATGGGCAACTCTTTCTGACAACGCTTCTCTTCTTGTTATCTCTACAAGATGTCATGTACATTAGAATGTTGCTTCTGCAGATGCCACCATTCTACTGGAACACTGCGCAATTGTAGATCATATTATTCAAACAACCCTTGGATCTGCCCATTGATTCTCATCGATCTCTAACCAGATGTATCCATATTTATCCAAGATGCTTCTTTACTGTACATTGCTCTAAATTTGTCTAAGAAATTTTATACTATGCTTATCACATGACTGCAATTCTTTTTGCAGCAATTAACTTCACTCTTGTTCACTTGTTCAGTCTTTGCTATCCACATCTGTGAGTGTCCTTATTTCTTGAACTTTGTTCTTTGATATTCTATTACTGCAACTTCATTTTTCTTCCATGTTTCATTTACTCTTTTTGTCGTATTTTATGAATTATTTCTCATTGACTGTTTTTTTGAGTTCCAACAATTATGGGATTTGTGGTCATATCTACCACAACTGTAGCATCTCATAGTGTAACAATGTGTAGCAATATGTCCAACCTGATTGTAGTTCCAACATATTATATTGTTGTTGAGCCTACCAAATTTATTTCTTCCATGATGCCTACAATCCAAGGCTTTATGACCATATTCATTACAAGAAAAACAATAATCGTTAAAAACACTCTCATACCTTCTTTGATTCATCCATGAAGGTGTCTCTCTTCTAAACTTGCTTTGAGGTATATGAGTAGCTTCTAGATATATTCCTTGATATGATCTTCTAAATTTTGTAGTGTTGCTTTTATTTCTTGAACGTGAAGAACCCGAGTCATACCTGCTTTCACTTTTTACAAATGAAGGAGCTATGTCAGACCTGTCTTCATCCTTTACAAATGAAGGACCCGTGTCAGACCTATTTTCACCTTTTACAAATGAAGGACATGCATCAGGTTTCTTAGGAGTACTAATTTCTTCCTTTTTGTATCCAAGACCGGATTTTTCCTTTGGTGATCTCTGACTATCCAAGATCTCATCCAGGGTCATGGAGTTGTTCAAGAAATTGATTTGGATGTTTGACTTCTCAGCTTTCTTTCTAAGATTCACAACTTCTGCTTCCATCTTATGACAAGATTATTCCTTTTTGTTCAACTGGTTCCTCACTACCTCCTCCCTTCTTTTGGCTTCTTCAAGTTGGATTTTAAGATTGACATAGCTTTCCCTTAGTTATTTTAGTTTTGCAAGGTTTTTGCTTGGTTCATCATCTTCCTTCTTTTCTTATTTTGCTTGACTGATTTCATTTTTCAGTCTCTCGATCTCCTCTTCCTTTTCTTTTGTTATATTAGTAACTTTTTCTTTCAATCTTTTGATCTCTTCTTTTTTGTTTTCTAACTGAATCTTTTGCTCATATATGATTTCTTCATTGTCTTTGAGCTTTTCTTTTATTTCCAGGATATGCTTTTGATTGCTANTTTTGATCTCTTCTTTTTTGTTTTCTAACTGAATCTTTTGCTCATATATGATTTCTTCATTGTCTTTGAGCTTTTCTTTTATTTCCAGGATATGCTTTTGATTTCTAAGCTCATCATCTTCCTTATTCTTTTCTTTTACTTGACTAATTTATTTCTTCAACTTCTCGATCTCCTCTTCTTTTTCTTCTAACTGATTATCCTGCTCATATATTATCTTTTCATTGTCCTTGAGCATTTCCTTTATTTACAAGATATTCTTTTGACTTTTTTCAAGAAATTTTTTAGTGTAGTCATGAAGATAGCTATAGTCTGAATCATTATGGTCATAGTGGTATTCACATAGACTCCAATCAACCTTTTGTTTGGCTTTTGATAGTTCTTCTTCTACTTGTTCCATGGGATAAATGCTAATAGGACATTCTTTTATTGTATCTGAGACTTCTTCTTTACTTGCAGGGGAGGATTCAATATCAACATTATTTCAATCGAAATATTGTGGAGAGTCTTTACCTTTATTGATGGCTGAGTCTTCCTCTTCATCCTTGATAGGAATGTCTTCTATGTCTTGTATTTTGATTTGATACATATGTTCTAACTTCAACCATAATTCCTTGGTGGATGTGCATAGTCCTATGCTTTCCTTGATGGTATCTAATAATCCATTGAGAAGAATCTTCAATGCCACTTCATTGTTATTCCTTACTCTTCTTTGGAATGTAATCTTGGATAGCTTCTTTGATGTAGTTAAATCTCAGGGCTTGCTTACTACTGAATTTCAAACTTCATATCCTTTTGACTTCAAATATTGTTTCATATTTTCTCTCCATGAGAAATAATTTGTTCCATCAAATAAGGGAGCTTCAATTGTGGAGAGAGCCATCTATCCACTCATTTCTTCAAAATCTACTTTCCAGTGTTTAAACTGTGTTGAAGGAACCTGCTCTGATACCAATTGTTGAACACATCACCCACACTAAGGGGGGGGGGGTGAATTAGTGTGTATACTTTTATAACATTTCTTCTTGCAAGTTAGCAGTTAAAACATAATTGTAAAGATTAAGAATAATCAAATCATAATCACAATGGACACAAAAGATACCAAATGTTTGCATAAGTTTTTTGTATAATTTATATGTATATATGTGAATATAGTAATAAGGATTTTCCCAGCACCAACTATTTTGTTTCAACACCAACTGAAGTAAGGAGCACCAACTCCTAGGAGAGCACCAACTCTCAAGCAAGACCCAACTTGCCACAAGACCCAGATTGCTAATAGAACGCAGTCTATCCAACTAGAGTTCATATAGTAGTTCAACCAACTCTAGTAGCAGTGATACATTATAGATTCAACTCTATCTCATGATCAAAGGTATACCATAAATGCTCATCACCACACTTCATCTTCTCTCTTAAATTCCCGCCTTCTTCGCTTTATCTTCCCTCTGATAGTCATTCCTTCTTCAGTTCTTCTTCCTACTGATATTCACGGACCTTAGGTCCAAATCCACCTCATTCGATCCACAAGATACATCTCCAAGTGAACCAATCATGGTTGTATTTATACTTGTTTATGATCAAAACTTGTTTATGTTATTGGGCCGACTTGTGCAAAAAGTTATAACTAACTTGTTCATTTACAACAACTTTTGGGACCACCAGAGATCATCATTCTGGGTCCTCAACTTTACACCTAGCATCCCCTTTACTTTCATAAATTGATCACAGGTATGGATCGATTTCCTTTGTCTCTATGATTACATAAATCGATGCTTCCTTCAAACCATGTTCATATGATCATTGGCGTAGAACCATAGGTTTATCAATTTAAGTGACGCATTGCATTCTGCCTTTTAAATCTCTTTACCATATGACCAATGGTGTTATTCAGACGTTAGGAAAGATGAGTGCTTGAGCACTTATCAATTCAACAGTAACGATTTAATCTCCCAATGATATGGATGATTATCGGGACTTCGGGACTTCGCTCTTCGGGTCTTCGGGACTTCACAACCTTTCAAATCTCCCGAAGTAGATTTTTTCGAACAGATCAAACGATTCTCATTTATATCATGGAACCAAATCAATGGTCATATTCGATCCTTACATTGCTATATTATAAATGGTTGAGTGTACACCCGAAGTGTTCTTCAAATCGGACGACCCATGTCCACTTTGGGACTTCGACATTCGGGACTTTGGAGGTTTCGAATAAATGCTGCTCCATTTTCCTCCAGAATGATCACCTGCTGAGTAAGTCATAAGTGGTGGAGACCACTTGTTGTCGATTAATACTTCCACTTACACTATCCTTCCACTGTAGTAGATCGATGGTTGATAATGCTCCCAAAGTGATCTTCAGTTTGGACGTCTCGTATCCACTTCAGGACTTTGGGCAAGTGTTGGTGGTAAAACTCTCGAAGCAAAAATCCTGGAGTGATGTAACGTACTTACATCACTTGATGACATGGAACGAGATGAGTAGATACCACGTGTCACTTAGATTCTTGATTTACACGTACCTGAAATGTTGATTTCATCTTGACACTTGTCATTATTTGATTGTTCCATGTGTCCTTGCCGACGTGGTCTGCTGACGTGGTTTGTCACATGTCCTTGTTGACATAGTCTACTGGCGTAGATATCCCACATGTTCTTGTTGATGTGGTATGCTGACGTAGATCTCCTACACGTTCTTATTGATGTGGTCTGCCACATATTCTCTTGAATCAGACAGTTGAGGCTTACTTCGGATGATCCAGCGGTCGAGAATTTATTTCAGCTCTCTGGGCTTCGGGAATCTCAAATCTCAAATTGAATTCTTGAAGTGTGATTTTTTCGAAGCGTAACCTCCTCACATCTTTTGACTTGAAGTGAATGATGTTTGTTTGATCAGGATCTTAGATCAACGAATCAATTTGTCTGCGATGCAGCTTTGCCTTGGATTAAATCCAATGGCTCTCCATCTTTGCTTATCTTATACTTCCTTTTAGTTCAACCGATGACTGACGAAAATTCGGGTGATCGAGATATCATATCTCAACCCTTGCTTATCCTGTCCTTCCACTTAAGGTGATCCGACAGTTGATGGATATTCGGGTGATCGAGATCTCAGATCTCAGCTCTTTCTTATCTTGTCCTTCCACTTAAGGTGATCAGACGACTGACAGATATTCGGGTGATCGAGATCTCAGATCTCAGCCCTTTCTTATCATGCCCTTCCACTTAAGGTGAGCCGAAAATTGATAGATATTTGGGTGATCGAGATCTCATATTTTTCATCTTATCCTGTCCTTCCACTCAAAAGTGATCCAACGGTTGACGGGTATATAGATAATCAAATTCTCAACTGTTTTTCCCCGCTTATCCTATCCTTCCACTTAAAGTGATCCAACGGTCGTGAAGGCACTCGAAGAAAATCAACGATCAAGGATGATTGTGGAACCACAACTTGCGAGTGATTTAACTCATCACCAAAACTCTGCAATTTGAATTTGTACGTTGTTGGTGAGTCAACCACAATCATCGATCTTCGAGGCTATAAGATCTGATGGTCCTAACTAATTGCAATATTGGAAATAACATGATATTTAATTCTCCTTCCGGTCTCTGCAATCTATCCCTATCGTTGATCTGGTGATTATGCATCCAACGGTCACAGATTAATTCGACTTAATTTGATCATTTGTTAGATCAACCAAAATCGTTGATATTTGGGTTTATGAGATCTGACGATCTAGACCAATTGTGGGATTAGAACCAGCGAGTTGTTTAATTCTTATTTCGCTCTCCGCAATTCATCCACGTCGTTGATCTGGCTTGCATATCCGACGGTCACGATCCTCCAATGGTCCTCAAGCGCACGATCACTCATATGATCGAAGTCCGTAATATTAGATGATCAACACTCTCAATTTCTTGATTAGATGACTGCTGAGGCTTCTCACTCTGAGCTTACTCTTTTCCTTCCGAGATTTTATCTCTCCATACTATTCGCTCCTCCTCCTGGTCTTACACTTTTGATTCTGAGATTTGATCTCTACATATTTTTTTCTCCTCTTCCTGAGCTTACACTTTCAATCTCTGCATATTGTTTGACATTTTATTCTAACTGATACACTGTTGACATCAATGAAAATATCATTTATGGTAAATTACAATGATAATTCATCATAATAACCATTGATGAACCACTAATGTTCTATAAGTTTCAATTGTTTCTCTTCTGAAACACTGGTGCAAGGAGTGCAGAGGCAAGTTCGTTTAGACTCATCTGCTCAGAAGAGATAGCGTGAAACTTCAAGAGTGAGTGAAAGGAGTGCACATATACTTGTATGGGTATAAAATATCGAGAATACCCGTGCAAGATGTGCATAGGGCCAACACTTAGTCAAGTGTTGAAAGAGTCTCAAGGAAGATGAGTGCAAGGAGTGTGCAGGAGGATTTTCTAAAAATATTCAAGTTTCAAGTTTCAGTGAAGTGCAAGGTGTGTGCTAGGGGTCTGAATCACTTTGAGTGAAAAATATAAGGTGGGATAGCAAACATAATCCTTTGAAGGGAGAACCCTTTTATTTTCAAGGTCGAGTGGATGAGATCCGCTCGAGGACGAGTTCAAACTTTCGTAGCCGTCAGATCTAGGAAAGTAGCGCGGGTGATAACCCTTAAAGTCCTCTGGACTTCGCGTATTCAATTTTTTTTGAGTGTGTGTCGTGGAGGAGACGAGTTTCCCAAAGTCCCAATATCAGGAGTGTACTTGGACGGTCCATTAGCGAGGATATGTGTCCACATATCTAGCATGGTTCGAAAGTCTGACTATCTGGAAAAATTGAAGTGTGGAAGTAAGAGAACAAGAATTCCCCGAAGCTCCGAAGCAAAATATATCATGACTGTTGGTGTGAGCGCCATGTGTTGATAGATCTTAGAGTCTAGAGATTTGGTACTCCAAAGGTTTTGGAGTGTCATGTTGTGAAAAGCGTCGAAGCTCGGAGCGTGGGGTAAATGGGGACTGTTGACCTATGGTAAGTATCAGTTATCTGATCTGCTATTTGGAAGTTCGCACTTTCATGATAATTGCATGTTGGAGTGGGTAAACTCTTTGAAGTCCAGAGTCCTGAAGTCCCTATGAGCCATAGATCTCTACGCTCATTGAGAGCCATTGATCCTCGCCGTTGTTCGACTATTCGCGAATTCGACATTCAGGAGGATCATAGGGTGTTTTTGTTGGAACTCTCGAAGCCTAGAGCTCCGAAGTATCAGAATTCCTATGGGTTAAGAGCTTAGCCCATGGTCTTATCCCGAGGTCACGTGGATTTCTCCACTTAGGTAAATAGACCCTCGGGAAAACAAATTTGCGCGCAGGGAACTGTTGGGTATGTGTTATATTCTTT
>JASDQU010243861.1:91044-104119 GCA_032191745.1 Picea mariana
ACATGTACTTCCTTCTTCAATTCACTTTGTCATCTTCAAAAATTCATTTCTCCTCAACCATGAGGATCCACGTGATGTACCAGATACCACTGAAAACAACATGATGTATATTATCCATTCATGGGTGCTGTATATGCAGGTGCATTGTCCTTCATGTCCAAATACCTTTATCAATCTTGCGGTCCAAAACCCTTGACTAGGGTTGACATCAATGACAACAACCAATCATCCAACAGATTTTTCACCTCATCTCTTCAGATAACAAGGATGAAACTACATCCTCATACTTCAATGTAGATTAAGTGGTACTACCAATTGCTACAACTAGATTATCCCAAGAGTCTGGAAAAGATCATAATAGAGTAATACACTTATCTTCTTCTGCAATTGTAATATTAACAGATACGAGTTCACTTACTAGAGTATTAAAGGCATTTAGATGTTTTGTCACAGGATCTCCATATTCCATCATAGAGATACAACTTCTTTCAAAGAAAGAAATTGTTTACTAGGGACTTTTATTGATACAAATTCCCTAACCTATCCCATAGTTCCTTGGCTGTAGATTATACTGAGACATTCAACAACACTGAATATCCCAGGCAGAGTTGAATAGTACTCCTTGATCTTCTATCCAACTTCTCCCAATCTTCCTTCGACATACTAGTAGGTGGTGTACTAGTAGTTTTTGTACTAGTAGGTTGTGTACCAGTCGTCTGTGTGCTAGTAGGATGTGTACCAGTAGGCTGTGTACCAGGATCCACAGTGATCCATTGTTCTTTGTCTACAAGAAGGTCCTCCATCTTCAACTTCCATAGCTCAAAGTTTTTACCGTTGAACTTATCTATCTCGATTCTAGAAGAGCTTGCCATTCCTCTTTCTTCACTCGAATAACCATTGCAAATGCTCCCACTAAACCCAGGTTTATCACAGACCCAAGATAAGCTTGATCTATCAAGATCGAGCCAAACCCTCAACAACAAAGGCATCCCTCTGAAGAAAAAAATGAGCTCTGATACCACATGTAAGTTTTAAACCTGTGAAGTAAAGCAATGCATATAGATTCTTAAGAAAAACATAATTTAATCAATGGCTCATACACATAGTACACAGAGATTTATACCGAAAACCCTCAACTAGGGAAAACCTTTCTTATATTCATTATATCTAATTTCACCATTCACCATACAATATATACAATGCTTTTAGGTATTCCATAGATACCAAAACCTTAATCCCTTAATCCGATATTAATTTAGAAAACTGTTAAAAATAGAAAAATACGCTAAAAATAGCAAAAACTACCCAAAAAACAAATTCGGGGCATTTCCCTGAACGTTGCGCGTAATTAGGGGGGGGCATACCTAGCCCCCCCTAGGAACCCCCTAGGAAGCGCTCGACACACATGACACAAATAGCACTACTAGAGGGATCGTCAAATGCAATTGTCGAATCTGACGTGCCCACACACACACATGCAAAGAATATAACACATACCCAACAGTTTTGCAGACCATGTAGGTCCATTAACATGTGACACGTGTCACCCACTGAAGGGGCCATGTGTCCTCTCTACCTTGCCACATGTCATCTCTAGAAATTACATGTTTCATCCATGTGGTAGGAGGTATCATAGTCTAGAGACTCAACACTCCAGAGGAAGTTGGATAAGAATAATTAAAGTGTGAAGGCTCCTGAAATCGTGAACATCGAAGTCCATATCAGTCATCCATTTTTAAGGAAATGTGTCGCCATATCTTATAATCCAGAGACTAGACACTCCATAGGATTTGGGGGTGTGACACTTCCAAAACTCTCGAACGTCGAATCTCCAAAGTAACGAGATTCGTATATCGAGGGGTCTACATTGAGAGATCTTGACTATGAGATCGGAGGAACATTAGAAGGTTGTGTTGGGGGTTGACGTGGCTCTCTAACGTCACCCAGGGTGATGTAGACACATGACTGAGGTTCCATGTGTCATTTGGATACATATGTTTTGTAGGCTCCTCTGCCCATTCGAATGTGACATGTGTCACCCCATGAGGAGGGAACATGTCACCCTTGGCCCTCACTGCGTGTCGGTCTCGGGTATGTTTCTACCTAGCCATGTGAATGAGCCCTATGGTGAAGTATCGAGACTTCAAAAATCCACAACTCCACGACTCCGAAGGATTTGGAATAGTGTGGTGCAGAAAGGGTTGAGAGCCAGAGCCACGTGGAAAGCCCACAAGACTTCAGAATAAAAGTACTCCGAGAGATTTGGGTCATTAAACTATGTGCACCCAAAAGCGTCAAACACTGAATTTTACCTTAGAGACGTGAGTTCCCAAAAATAAGGATCCACCATCGATTAATGGTGGATGGATCTCAACCATAGACCTAGGATTGCAGGGAGATTTGGGATATCGGAGAATTTGAGGTGATATGAATGATTCAGATCCATGTAGGTGCCATGTGGCCCACGACTATTAACCCCCGAAGAACTTTGGAAGGGCATATCTTCCAATATTGAGCTCGGATTCGAGCATGGTGACAACCATTAGAAATATCTTGGTGAGCAGAATTCGATGAAGATAATGGAACTAAGATTTGACATGGATCAGGAAAATGAAATTTTGATGCCCCATTCCTTAAAAAGCCTTTTAAAGTGTTGGGTGTGTTACAAATTGGTATCAGAGCATGGAAACAACACTTGGCCTATTTGGGCTCATGCATGAGTCACATAAAAATATTGTTAGAAAAACTTTAAGGAAGAGGGCGTACTACCTTACCCTATCTAGCAAAGCATGATTTATACACAAGCCTGGATAGGCTAGAGAATAGTCAAAAGGCTAGGGTAGCATAAGCCTGCTGAGAGTACCACTGTCATATGGAAGTTATCTGCACAAGTTCATTGAATCATGTAGATTAAAATTCAATTGGGATTTTACCCAATGATATTGAATCATGCTAGTCTGTGGCAAAGGAAGCCTATCATTTCTTTGAGAAATGATAACCTATCCTACAAGAGTGGGATTATGTTGATGAGCACTAATAGCAAGAATTGAATGTGAATGGATTGAAAGGATTAGTAGCAGTAATAATCACTGCTTTAATGAAGGATTAGCCATGTATATGTGTATAATCCCTCATGATAAGAGGAATGAATCTGGTGACCATTCTTTGAAAATAGAGAGCATGTGCAGCTCTCGGTTTTCGAAGGGAACTAAGAAATGGATTTTGTTTCTGGGTATAGGAAACTCTAGGTAGGGTTTTTCTAATCAAGCTGATAAACAAAGCTACACAAATATAGAGTGATTTAGTGAGAAATCACAACAACCTCCCTTGTTTGGTGGATAGGAAACTAGTCTACCAGAATTCTTGTGGAAGGAGGAGAGTGACCTCCTTCATCGACTATTGTTGAATAAGAGGAATTCTAGGTGTAATGGTTAACACTGATTATGACCTAAATACACTCCGGAGCTCTAAAATAGAACACTTAGTAAGTAACATAATTCGAAATTGTATTTGGGATTTAAGGGAATAGTCCAAATGTTATTAGACATTAAAATTTAATATAAATAAGGTAAAATGGTTGATTAAATGTTGATCTTGAATGTGGTAAAGGAAGTGTTGGGGAAATTCTAGAATCCCAATGGGTCATATTGACATCCAGTGGTGGATGGTATCCATATAGATATAGTTGGACCCTAGTGAAGCGAATCTAGAAAATGATTTCCTTGATCAGAAGGTCTGTTGATCAAGACCAGTTGGAAGCTAGATTGGTTGTTTTATTACCTTGTGCATGGTTATAATTCCTTAAAATATATTTATGAGTGGGAACTGTTTTCATGAAAGTTGATAATGTTGCAGACTATTACCTTAATACGATAGGACTGTAAGGATTTATGAGAGACCAATGTAAGGTCTGATTAAGGAGGTGTCAAACACCTTTGGATTGACCAATGGGTCATGTTGAAATAGAGAGGTGGATGATAACCATATGGAAATAGCTTGGTATACTCAGATAGCTATAAGAGGGAGTTTAGGAAAATATCCCCTTGTAGAAATATGGTGACCAAGAATGGTTTGAGGCATGAAAGAGAAGTTTGATAAGCTGTCTTGTTTCCTTGGGGAATTGTTGGAATTTCCTAGATAGTATTTCCATGTTGTCGAGTTATCTTATAACACCAGAGGAAAGAATAATTTCTTGTTGGTTGATGTCATACGAAAAGAGGGACATGGTTATGATTATGTCTATTAGACTGGACATATGGATAACATGTGAATGACTACAAGCTCCCAAACCAAAGAGAAGCTAAGTGTTGAGTATCTCTATGGAATTTGTCCTGAGAATGGCAGTAAGATCCTTGGGAGAAAAATTTGGAAGTCTGGTTTGTCCATGTGCATGTATGACATGGAAAGGGTGCAAGCAATGAGATTTCATGATGTATGTTTGGGCTAGGTGTGTATAGGCTTGTGTGAATGAATTTAATGCATTGTGGAGCTTCTTTATAGGAAGCCTGATATTAATACCAGCTAGGTATGAATGATATTAAATGTGCAAGTGATGTAAGAATATATGTATACTAAAGGCACAATATGGATTCCTTGATGAGTGATATGTAAGGCAAGAACTACACTTGCCAAGATTGAATGAATACCATGGATGCATGGCCGACTCTATTATGAGGAATCATGAAAGATTGGTTTTGAATGATATCTTGAGGGGAATGTGTTCCATTCCCCCAGGAAAGGCTAGTATAAATAGATGAAAGAGTAAATGAGAAACGACGATTTGTTTTCATGATAAAAGGTAACATGATTAAGATTTTGAGGATTACATGAGAACAATTGTGAACAATAATAAGTTAAATTATTTATGCTTATCCATGTGGTTAAGTGCATCATGGATGTAAGTTAGAAAAACAAGGAATATGTGTGAACAAATAATCTGGATGCATAAAAAAGATGCATGTTTATATTCTTTATGGAATATTTGGTAAACAGTCGAAGCTAACTCAAGGTTGAGGCCATCAAAAATAGAGAAGGATATGCAATAAGGAAGTTGCATGATGAAGGAGTTCCCTATGGAAGAATTGTGTGAAGACTCTGTCAGGAAAATGGAGTCACCACCTTAATGACTGATGAGAATTGAGTTGTGGGATACAAGCCTATTTATATAAGAATACTAGATTACATTCTAAAAAAAAATATATGAGTGGAAAACTAACCCACGAGTATAGACCGTTCTGATAACTGAATGGTAATGTGTAGTGTGCACAGGGTCATGGCTCATTATGAACAAAATTTTTACTATTAAAGCATGTTGATGTATCCTAAGAGTTACGGTGATTCTAATTAATGTTTCTCAAGGAAAAGGGAAGGAATATCCCAACAAGGAGTAATTGTAAAAGCAAAGAAAAGGAAAAAAGGAGGAACACCTTTTCCACCCTAAGAACTCTGAATTGCTTATAGAGTTGTAGGTATTATATGAGCAGTTATGAAGAACAAGTACAACTGGATAAAGGAGAATAAGTAAGTAATTTTGAATGAATAAGATTGGTTGAAGCCATATTAAACAAAGGCAATGAGGCCTTGGAAAATAACCTAGTTGGACTGAAGGTCCCAGGCCATGTAGATGGAGTGGGGAAAAGGGAAGAGCCTTAACTCATTTATTGTCGTATATTATGTTTTTCTCTAGGATAATAAAGATGATATGCTGATGAAAGTAAATGTTTTGACACCATAATGACGACATTTGTATGACTCAGGAAAAAATTTAGAATTGTTGTGTTGCATTCATGAAAACATTAAGAATAATGTAATGAAGTGCATAAAGATATGCTAGGACATATCTGAAAATGTTTTATTGACTAAAATTCTTTGATACAGGCATTTTTATTTTACCTAACAAGTAATATATATATTTATGATGGATGACATGTTTACAAAGGAATTGAAGTTGTTGATAAAGACAGTTGCCATGATGGATGACCTCCAGCAAAGGATAACTATGAGTAGGTTGTTAAAAGATTGTTGAGGGGACTTTAAAAGTCCACACAGAGAACCATTGATGAGGTAATATCTAAGAGGGTAGTAGTAGCCAGAGCAGGTATAATAATGTTCATACCTATGTGGCATGAGGTATGAAGGAAATTGGTATGAATCCCTTTTGAAAATATTTCATTATCCTAATGTTATGAAAATAATTTTGAATGATTGTTATATGCCATTGCTACCCAAGCAGGGTAATATTCAAGAAGAAACAATTTGAACAATAGAGAGAGGAAGATTATGCCAGTCAAGGATGAGTTATAATCCTTGCACGAAAATGCATGAGTAAAGAGTACCATGGGTACAATGACCAATCTAGGTAGATTGGGAAATAAAGGTGCTCATAGTTATCATATTACATGGAATTGCTACAAGGAAATGAAGGTTTGCATAAAGGGAAAACAATGGATTTTCCATTGAGTAAGGAGGGCCTTCCAATATTTTACTTACATTGTATAGGTGTTAATGAAAAGATAAAATTGGGTGGCCATGAGTGTTGCAACCTGGTTACTAATGAAGGAAGAATGCTTGGGTGCATTCAAGAAAAACATTTAGTTTCATGTGCACTGATTTGGGATCATGATCAACCTGTAGCAGGAAGCATATTCATGTTGTAAGAGTGAAAGAGAAGGAATAAGAAATATGGTGAAGAGGTTGGTTAAAATCCAACACACCATAGCAGAGTACTTGTCACCAAGTGTGGCAGCTTGAAAATCAATGCAAGGGTGCATTGGGTATGAATGTGGCCATGAATATTGGCACATTGATTAAAGTCATTTAATATTTGAATTGCATTTGGAAAATTTAGTGTGTTGAAAGGATGCTTACATAAATAATAATACTTCCCTTTTTATTTGTACCCTTGAATAGATGAAAATGAATTGGACTATTAGTATGCATCGTTTGAAAATAAAATGTGCATAAAAACTAACAATTTGCTTAGCATGTGTAATGTTGAAGTTGCAGGAGGAAAAAGGGGTATTGGATATAGAAGTGTTGTAAGCCCATAAGGAAGACCAATTTCCTATTGAAACTTCTATGGGAAGGAAAGTCCCATACTTTTGAATATGGTTCCTGTGCGAAGTAGATCTGAAAATAAATGGGGAATGTGGAAATCTGTGGGTAACAAATTTGCAAGAAAATTTTGAATTTGAAATTGATGATAATTTCTCATAATTTTGTATGCCTATGATACAGGTTAGATGAAAAAAATATACGTCTATGGAGGGAAGATGAAAGTTGTCAAGACATAAAGAGTGAAAGATGTTACTGTTCAGACATGGAAACCCCATGGTAAGCCATGATCACCTAGAATATATTGTGTTGTGGCAAAACAAGCTGGAGGGATGCCTCAGAAAACCAAGTCTGAGGGACTCCTCGACTGTAAGGCTCGATGAAATCTTTGAAATTCTTCTTATGCGAGAAATACCTGGCAAGGAAATATGGATCACTCGAGGAACTGTACAACAGAGAAGGGGATGCCTGAGCCTGGGCCTGGAAGGTGAGTGACTGCAAGGAAGAGGAGACTTTGATAATTATTATAAAATATCGATTGGGAACATGCAAACAATGGGTATGTCCAGGAAAAATAGTGAGACAAGAAAAAAACAACATCCATGTGGATACGAATCAATGAACTGCACATATGCGTATTGTGCTAAGTTATAAAATTTTCTTGAATTTTATGCAACAGTAAAATGTTTACACATGAAAGTTGTGATTAATATGTTTTTTGTCCAAGATTTTTGAAGACAGGTGATGAAAGCTAAGAGTATGAGAAGGATTTGACCAAGAATGAGGGTCAAGACTTCTAAAGAAGCTGAATGAGAAAGGCATGACATGTGTTACTGTGAAAGAACAACTAGGACAGTGTTCCCTTTTAAAGGGGATGGGATTGTAATACTCATGTTTCCCCCATCTTGTAATTAATCATTAATCATGATCATCATGCTATGGCATGGGAACAATGTAAATGTATTATTTATATTTCCAATGACTGACTGTGGGGGTAAATAATTGAAGTACTATCCATGATATCACTAGAGGAAATAATGAGGAAACTGTGGATAGGGCTCATTAGTTCAAATGACCCAAATTCCCTTTGCTGAGATAATAAGCCTCATCTAGATCCCAAGGAGAGGAATAAGTTAATGAAGGAAGTATTGGTGGTTGGATAATCAAATACCCCCATGAATGGAAGCATGGTTAGACTCCGTTCCCTTATCTTTTTCTTGATGGTGTATTTAAGAAAGTAAGGAACTATATGGTTTGTACACGTAAATTCTTGATCCCTGTAGTGGATCAAGTTTAAGAAAATGAACTATGAGTTCATCGAACTTACGATTATTTTCCTATATGTATGTCAACATTCCCATTTGTTTTGAGTCTCTTGGGAGAGGGATTATGTTAAGCTCAGGAGAAAGATCACAAAGCGCACGTCGGTGCCTAAGTCTTTCAAAACTGACGACGCTTAGGAAGGATAGCGAGATTTAAGTCTCGAAAGGGAAGATCCTTTCATTTGGAAGACGAGTAGATGAGATCCGTTTGGGAAGATCAAAGGTCTGTCATGACCATTGGATTTGGAGAAGGAGCGCAGGTGTTAACCCCTTGAATCCTTCAGTCTTCGCGAGTTCGATGAATTTTGGTATTCGTCATAAGGGAGACGAATCCCCCGAAGCCCCTGAGCTCGAAATGAATCTGGGTCGTAGATATGAGGATGCTCGGGAACTATTCCAACCATCAAATCTACGATATAGTCAGTCGAATGTTGACTATTTCGGGAGTTCGGAGGATCTAGGGTGCAATATCATAGAGAGACGTTCAAAGTAGAGTGTTGAACGCCGACATTCATTGTAGAATGTTGAATGTCGACATTCAATGTAGAATGTCGAACGTTGAACATCGATGTTCAATGTAGAGCATTGACCATAGAATGTTGACGTTCAATGTAGAATGTCGAACACTGAACATTCAAGTGCCAAACGTTGAACGCCGATCGAAAATGGGTGAGACCACTTGGAGATATTTTGGTACTTCGGGGAGTATGCATGCATTAAGGAAAAAGGGGGTGATTTGGACCCACGATTAATGTGCCATGTGTCACCTGGATTTGTTTGTTTCACAAACCCTATAGGTCCATTAACATGTGACACGTGTCACCCATTGAAGCCACGTCTCCTCTCTACCTTGCCATGTGTCATCTCTGTAAATTACTTGTTTCATCCACATGGCAGGAGGTCTCGTAGTCCAGAGACTCAACACTCTGGTGGAAGTTGGACAAGAATCATTAAAGTGTGAAGGCTCCCAAAATCGTGAACAAAAAATTCCATCTCAATCGTCCATTGTTAAGGACATGTGTCGCCAAATATTATAATCTTGAGACTAGACACTCTGGAGGATTTGGGGGGGTGACACTTCTAAAACACCCGAAAGCCAAATATACGAAGTAATGGGAGCCATAGATCGAGGGGTATACATGGACAGATCTTGATTGTGAGATCAGAGGAACATTAGAAGGTTTTTTTGGGGGTCGACATGGCTCATTGATGTCACCCAGGGTGACGTGGATCCACAATTGAGGTGCCACATGTCACTTGGATACGAATGTTTTACAGACCCCTGGGCCCATTAGAATGTTACATGTGTCACCCCTTGACGAGGGAACATGTCACCCCTAGACCTCATCGCATGTCAGTCCCTAGTATGTGTCTTCCTAGCCACAAGAATGATCCCTATGGTGAAGTACCAGGACTTCAGAAGTCCACGACTACGCAACTCCGAAGGATTTGGAATAGTGTGGTGCAGAAAGGCCCGAAGGTCACAACCACGTGGAAAGCCCACAAGACTTCGGAATAAAATTACTCCAGGAGATTTGGGTCATTAAACTATGCACACCCAAAAGTGTCAAACATCGAATCTTACCTTAGATACGTGTTTTCCCAAGGATAATGATCCACTGTCAATTAATGGTGGATGGATCGTCGCCATATACCTAGGAGTGTGGGGAGATTCAAGATATCGAAGAATTGGGGGTGATATGAATGATTCAGATCCACGTAGGTGTCACGCGGCCCATGACTATTAACCCTCAAAGAAATTTGGAAGGGAATATCTCCCAACCTTGAGCTTGGATTTGAGCATGGCGACAACCGTTAGAAATCTTGTGGCAAGAAGAATTCGATGGAGATAACAGAACTAAGATTTGAGATGAATTAGGAAAACGAAATTTTGATGCCCCATTCCTTAAAAATCTTTTTAAGGGGTTGGGTGTGTTACATGTTTGATGATTATTAAAATAAATAATTGGGAGTCAAAAGGGGTCCCACCTATTTATTTATTATTTAATTAAGACCCTTATCTATATATATTATTATTATTTGTCTCAACTAATTAGTTAAGCTAATAAGTCTTAACTAAAAAAAGGTAGTTGAACTAGCATAAATTATTGCGAAGGAATAGAAGCTCAATGAAAGGAAGAGACAAGGGGGAGAGAATAGAAGGATAATTACAACCATAAGGTTTTCTCTACACTAGTGAGATACTTTCAATTTTCATTCATTCTAAGTTTACTAGAAGGCTTAACCCTCTTGATGACAACAAGCTCTTATTGAAGGCAGCAGGATTCAAAAACTAAATCACATATTTCAACAACTTGTTTTAAATGTGTATGATTTATCTTTGGAAGTCTGTGTATTCTTGTTTGTTTATGAATTGAATTTCATGACTGATAAAGAATATCTTACAGAGTCAAGTGACAACATTTTGTGGCAAGTTGATCCATATTTTTAGCTTATGTTTTCTTTTTGTTGTCAGAGTCTTTTGTATGGTGCCCATCAAAGGCCTCTAAATCTGACTTTGGTCGCTACCCTCACGGGAGTTTGTAAAGAGAACTCAGTTTTGTATCTCATAATGAAATAAATACAAAAATCATATTATTGTTTTAGTCTCACATATGTGTTTTAATGATCTGGTTCATTCTTTTGATTTTTATCTCCATGTACATACTTATGTAATTTATGTACACGTTTATGTGACTTGTGTTTAAGTTTATTTCCTTTACACAGTTACATATAACATATAAAAACCATCCTTGATCCATTGTACTTAATACATGTGGATTAAGTGATTGTTTTAAGACTATAAACCCTAGGTGACATTCCCAACTGTCTTGGCTTAGCCTGGCAAGATCTGAAAATTCTTGAGTAAGGTTTCCCATACCTTTTCTTCAACATTGTGTATACTATGAATGTCTTTCTTTCAATGATTCTCATGCATGCAATTATTTATTTAATAATTTAAATTTAAAGAACTTTGAATACTCTTAACTACTTAAGAAAAATTTCAACACTATTATTACTATGGGCCCTCCCTCGCCCCCCCAATTACCTCCCTAGATATACTAAAAGATAGTGTTATTGGTAAATGATGAAGAATCCCAAAATAGTTTTACTTTTGGGAGAAGAGTTCCAAATGAAAGAGGTGTATTCCAAATGTGAAGCCAAAGAAAGGAAGCATATACATATTTCATGATAGTGCTTGTGTAATGGTATGGAGGAACATTTTGAAGTGCAACAACCTAGCAAGGAAAAAAAAAGAGGTCGAATTTTAATAATACGGTATTATCGATGAGAAACAAAAGGGTGACACCAAAATGTAAAGGAAGGTAAGGTCAATCATATCTGGGAACCAATGTATGAAGAATTTGAGCAGTACATCCACTTTATAATTAGTGTGCATAGTGGAAGCATGGTGCAAGAGTAAATAATTTAGTGGATGATATGATGAAGGTTCATTCACTATAAGAATGCCAATGGAGACATACAGTAGTGCATTATGTGAAAATTCACTTTAGAACAATACAATCATACTTCTATCAGAGTTATTCCATAAATAGAAGTGGAGTCCAAAATTGGACAAAGTCCATGAACAGTTGGAGATAGTAGAAAAAGGTACCATAATATGGATGTCAAGATAGTTGGAGTATATTGTAGCACTCAAGGAGTGATGATAATAATGAATGGGGATTTTTTATACCAGGGATGATTTTAAGGATGGAAATTTATTTTAAAATGTAGAAACCTTGGTGAATATTACTAATTCTTCATATGCTAACTATAAAATGTTTGGAAATACTTTTGTAAAAATATTCAAATTTCTAAGAATTTTCTACAGTTTGTATAAAAATTTGGCGATTTTTAAGGTAAAATAATTTTATCCTATAGAATTTGGGTGAATCACTTTTAGAATGATTAATATTTTTTTTGGAAAAAACCATGGAAAATTAGTCCATGATCAAAATTTAGCCCCTAAAATCATCCCTAGAACTTGATGCATGTAAAGAATTTCGAGTGCATTCTAAGGGTGTTGAGTCCATTCCCAATGTAGAATGGGATGACAAATCAAGAATAACAAAATAAAGATAATGATTTTCAAAAGGGAAATGTTAAGAAGGTACATGAGGAAGAAATATTTTTATCCTTCACATTGTCTGCAAAGGGGATTAAATATGAAAATTAACCATCTAAATTGGAAGGGAATTAATCGTGATACCAAGAAATGCTGGAAGTATAATTTTAGCTTACAATATGATGTATAGAGTTGGTTCCTCCAAAGTAGTCTCTATGAATATGAAAAAGAGGATATAAGTGAAACATTATGGGGCGTGAGAATGTTGATCAATAAGTCAAGCTTGAGGTCAAATTGACCGAATAAGAAGATAGTGGTTAGTAAAATTGTAAGATCAAATATCAAGCTAGAGTAATACAAGCTACAACACCACAACTATTGAACATTTAGAAAAGGTAATTTTAGGTAAGGTTGATCCAAAAAAGTAAGCATATGTTGAAGATTCAATGTCAATAAGATATATTAGCTGGAAATTTAAAGTGGTCAACTGCGTCTTGGTTGGAAGATGCTCAAAAAAGTGAGCAATCATGGATAATGACTAGAGTGAGAGCACAAATGGATGAAAGAATCCAATGATATTTGAGGGTACACAAAGATAGCAAAGGGATATGGAAATGATAAAGGAGGTGTT
>JASDQU010243862.1:17744-35662 GCA_032191745.1 Picea mariana
GGCGGCTCCACCACGCTAATAACTGTAACAAATTCTAGTTTCTTCTGCTCTGAACAGGCGGCTCCACCACTAGCATCTCTGACTCTTGCCCTTTTTTCCATTCCGTCGAGGGGAAATAAGCACGAAATTCAATATATTTAAACCAGGCCATGGGGAATTAGATATTTTCGGGATGGTCATTAGAGAGAGAAAATCCCATACAATTTATACCAGGTTTGAGGGTCAAAATGTAGCTACCCAGTGCCCATACCACAAAATCTGGGCGAATTAAACCATAAACCCCGATTTTACCAAATGGGTGGGCGAAGAAGTTATCAAAAATTCCCATACTTCTAGAAATTTGGCTAATGGAAGTTTGTCCCTCCAAATTGCAGGGGCGAAATATAATTTTTTTCCTCAATCTCTCCTAAAAACATGGGCTAACCCTGTACATGATTTTGCCCCTAAAATAAATTACGGGCTAATGATATAAGTTTTAAAAAATCACTTTAATACAAAAAATTCGCCCAATAAAAAATTGGAAGCCCCTAAATTTCGCCCATGGGCGAAATTTCGCCCCTAAAATCATCTATGAATCTCATTCACATCGCATATTAAACCCTTATTATAGATCAACACAGTAGCCATAAAGATCAAGTACTTCCATTCACTTAGCACATAGCATCAACTTGGATCTAGAATTCATTTATGTTTAATAACATCAAGCACTAAGAAATGACACTAGATGCATTCATCATACATTATAACGACACTAAGCAGATAATCACATAAACAACATCGCACAAATCACGTCAAGACACATGATATACGTGGTTCACCCCAGTGTGGGGCTACTTCCACCAACTTCATCTTCTTCTTTATTAGTCTTCAATCTTCTTACATTCATCTTCTCCTATGAATAAAGCCACAGAGCCAAACTCCGTAGAGGAAAGGAGATCTACGCATTGCGCACCAGATCCTCCTTCCCAAAATCAGGTCAAGGCACATAGCCAACTCCTTACTAGCACAGACCCTAACTCTACATAGTCCGTTTGCACAAAGCAACTTACAATGTCTTGCACTAAGCCAACATTAACATATTATGCACATAGCCAACACTACGATTATTAAATCTCTTAGATACTTATTTATACATTTACAAAAAGGCCTAATCACGGGTAAACCCATGGGCCAACATCCCATAACTTATTACATTAAACCTAGTAAACCCTTTGCTCGATCCACAAGCCCACAGAACAAGAGAGATCCCATGATATTAGCTCCGCCTGGGTGCTCCATCTTTGACCAACCTATTGAAGTCCCAAAAGTGGTCAAACACAATCAATGTTTCCTCAAAACTTGGTCAAGGGCCAACACAATTTAATGACCATAAAATCACTAGTTTTAAGAGGGTTGCAAATGTCATATTGTAAGCTTTGATAAAAATGAATGAAAAGCTTATTTGAAAGAGAAATCCATATGCATGTTTTTTATTTATTCCATTGTTCATTTTTACAGCTACTATGTGATTGATCCAATGTTTAGAAATTTAATTTTTTGTTGTTAGATAAATTATGTTTTGAGTTATTTAAAAGAAAACATTATGACATCAGTCATTGAGGTTGAAAAATTTACAGTTTTTCCCTTTTCGTAGATCAAAAATATGTCGAAGAACTTCAAAAGAATGTGCATGTGGTGCATGAAGATGTCCATTTCTCCATATCTATAGAACCCTCACAACTTCATTACCAATCTCTCCCACTATGACAAGGTTGTCAACATCTCCAACTCCATGACTATTCTCGAGGAGCTTCTATCTAGTTTGAGTGAGATGGAAAACCAAAACAAGAATTTGGAACTTAAACAAACCTAGGTTTGAAGATCACAATAAATCTAGGAGATGTGCATGGATTACATTGATCCTAGATATACTTAAAAAAATTTCATCTTCCAGGAGTAGTAGGACAAGGTCATCATAGCAACCTAGCTTTTTATATTATGTCATCATTTCCTCATTAATTGTTAACCATAATATTATACTATCTAAATGAGAATAGAGAAAACATACAGATAATAGTTTGCAGATTCCATTTTGAGTCTGAAAAACTATTTCATATAATCATCACCTTTTTGAAATAAAGAATGCATGTTGTGAGGACTGGACATTGGAAGGTGAAGCAAGTTGCATTTCCACCACCATGTGAGACAATTTTCTTTTTGTCTTAACAGCATATTCAATGCATTTTTTATATGTCTAAAGAAATCATATAGATAGAACCAACATAAATTCCAAACCTTCACATCGAGTCACTATTATTTGGTTGTAGTTGCAGTCACCGTTATTGTGGTCATGACACTTTCGAAAAATATCAACACTATCACCGTTATTGTGGTCATGACACTTTCTAAAAATATCAGCACTATTATTTGGTTGTAGTTTCCATTATTGTGGTCATAACACTTTCTAGAAGTATATCTTTCATTGTTGAACCCTATGATGTTATGCATTAATGGTAAACGAACGTAGATTACTAAAGAGAAGAAGGGACGAGAATGGAGAAGAGCATGAGGGACTAGTATGGAAAAGAGAAAAAGGATGAATGGATGCACTATATGACTAATTTATGGTTGTTATTATTGGCCAACCTATTGGTAGTTGTTACCATGTGTGGGAAAAGTGGTGAAAATAACTTTAATTCTTTGGTAATGTGAGAAATTTCTTTGGATTTTGTGAATAAAAACATATTAATCCTACTTAACTTAATATGTGATGTATTATTAGAATTGAGTAATCTAACAATTGCAAGATGATGTATGGAAATTCCAAAGAATAACTAGTTAAATGTCTTGGAAAAAGAAGAATTTACATTGAGCATAGCTAACTCAATATGAATGTAGTGGTTTTATTAGAATTAGATACTCTAATAAATTGACAGGTGAATCCAAGACAATGAATTGATAGTGACATTAAAGGTCCAAAGGTCAAAGGTGCATGTGAAGACTCCAAACATGTAAACAACTACATAGGAGGAAGATGATATTATCTCTTGCTAATGATTTGAAGTCCTACTTGACAATATTTTGTGATGTTAAATCATATTTAGACTACTTTGTAAAGGGTTTGGTAGTTGGAAAGGAAGGTTTAAACTACATGTTACCTCTAATTGTGTATTGATGGTAAATCGTTTGATGAATTGATGTAAGATTGACTTGGATGGCCAATTGCTCAATCTTTACGGTCATGGTACCAATGTTTGGCCCAAACATACGATTGGTTCCTAAATGGTATGAGTTCAACAATTCTATAAGTGAATGGAGGAGCGTGAATTTTTTTTTGGTTTTGCAATGGAAGCGAGTTGCATTGTTCTCACTGGAGAAACCATGATTTGATGACGTACATAAGTTTGAGTTGGAATGGTAAGTAGGAAAAAAAAAGATGTTGTTCTAGATAACAACAGAGAGTTTAGTCCAAGGGACACTGGTGGTAGTGGCAATCATGCAGAAGCAACAAAAGTGAACTGATTTCAGACAAAAAAGGTAAATTGCATGAGTTGTGTTGAATAAAACAAACTCAAGACCATATGTTAATGTGAGTCACACTTTTGTAGCAAGTCTATGATGTAATGTTTAGTGATACGATGTATTAGTCCTTGAAATGTTTGATCTCGTACCCAGTATCTCCATTGTAGTTACATGTATGAGTTTCCATTGTAGTTACTTGTTACATATGTAGTTGTATGTACCTGTATCTATGTAACATGTAAATGGCATATCATTGTAAGACATGACTAGACATGCACACCCATTTTTCATGTATCCCTACTGATTTGTGGTGCATAAACCTCTATTATAAACCTCTATTATGTACATGTATCTATGTAACATGTAAATGGCATATCATTGTAAGACTTAACTAGACATGCACACCCATTTTCATGTATCCCTATTGATTTATAGTGCATAAACCTCTATTATAGAGTTTTTTTAACACTTGGAGTGAGCCATGTCACAGGTCGGTTGAATTCTCTATGAGTGGACTCTGGGAGGTGCCTAGAAACCATGAGTTTTATATTTAAGGGGAGTTCATCAAGATGTTGAATGAACCATGTACCTGAAGGACATCCTACTATACTTGGAGGTTGCAATGGTTAGGTACCCATACATTCCGGTGGATGGTTGTTTCTTTATATGGACTTTAGCAATTTGGTGATGCATGATCAATGTATGAAGAGAAAGTACCAGGTTGGACTAGATATACACATGGCTAATCATGAGGTGCTTCGATTCAAAGGACTTGGTGATGATGAAGCCAGCCCTGACCTCACGATGGTAAAGACAAGTAGTCATTAAGGGGGAGTGTTGGAATATGTAACTCCTACTTTTCTTAGGTATGATGATATTTGTAATTATTATTATTATTATTGGTCATGGTTAAGTATATTTGGTATCTAGGTAGAAAGTCTATCCCTAGTTTTTAGGAAGTGGTTGGAACTACTTGGATTTGAAAGATTCTCCCCAAGTACATACTTCCTAAATTGATGTGAAGTTGAGATATTTCAACCAAGTAAATTGTGAGATTAAAATAGTTTGTCTATCTTAAAACAAAACTTGTGTATTTATATATACTCTATTTCATAATTTAATAAAAAGCTCACCCACAATTTTGGTTTGTATAATAATATCTACTCTCCCTCTCACAACATTTCTCTTCATGTTCCACAACTCTTTGAATATATTATGGCTTCCAAAATTATTCGTTAGTTTCTAAACTTTACACTTTGACAGCCCTCAGAGGATGGTCGTTGATTTAGAACCAATGGATTACACTTGAACAGAGAGTTATGGTATTTGTGCATTTTTTAATTATCAATTGAGTTTTCAAAATACTTTGAACACAAAGGTACGGTATTTATGCATTTATTTTAATTGTCAATTGAGTTTTCAAAATATTTTCTTTGAAAAGCACTTTGAGTAGAAGTGGAGGTTTGAGTAAATGTATATAATATAGATGATTTTTAAAATAAAATTTTAAAAATAGTTTAATTCAATGTTTATAAATATAAGTGGAGGTTCAAGTTTTATACAATAATTTGGTGTTTAATTTGGTAGTGATTTTAAAAATAGATTAATATAGTTTAAGTGGGTTTAATGATTAATAACATATGTTTCCTCATAAAAAGTCACAAGTTCAAATTTAGAAGGGCTTAGGATATGTATCCCTTAAAAGGGATCTTATACACCAATTTGATATGTGACTTACACCTATTGACAATGGGCACATTTAATAGGCTTTTAGTTCTTAATACGTTTTCTATGGATGAGATTAAATATGCCTAGAATATTCTTAGTCGTCACAATAAATGAATGGCTCTGATTTCATCCATTAACTTCCGAGCTGTTATAAAGACATCTGTTTATATGTTTACTTTTTTACATTTACTTAATAGTGTTTAAAAATTACTGTATTCACTAACTTATTGCCACATTTATCTGATTAAAAAATATAAACAGATTTTTGTGAGCCTGACTTTTTTACTATGTTAATTAGGGTTTTTTTTTAACTAACTGGAAAGTTTAACAGCCGGCCTTTCAGCGTTCACCAGCAGCAAGTTAGCGGCTATGCTAGTTTTTAAAAAAAATTGAAAAAAAATAATAATTCAATGTCTGTAAATCTCTGTATAAATAGTCCAACGATGCTAAATTTTCTTGAGTAATTTCAAATCTGATCGTATATCTTCCCATCTATATAACATTAACTGGATAACGTTTGCAAGAATTTCCGTCAATTATTTGAACGCAATAGAAATCTCTGCATAAATAGTCAAATGATGCTATTTTTTTCTATCAACTCCCGTCGTAGAAAACAGGAGCATTTTGAAACGCGTTTCAAATCTGGTAATATATTTCTCAACTTATTTGAATGCAATGTTGTTTTTAGAAATCGCTGTATAGATAGTCTAACGATGTTGTTTGAGTACTTTCAAATCTGATAGTATATCTCTTAACCTATATAACATTGAGTGGATAATGTTTATAAGAAAATTCTTAAATTATTTGAATGTAACAGAAATCTCTAATAAATAGTCAAAAGATGCTGTATTTTTTCTGTCAGTTCCTGTTGCAGAAAACAGGAATTGGCATGATTTAACTATAAATGAAAAAACTCATTACAGAGGTTTTTTAATGTCTAAAATTGTTTCAATTATGACTTGAAATTGACTGAAGGCATCATGGCACAAAGTGTTAGCCAATTATGAAGCCAATCTCCTCCTTCAAATTTATCTCAGCAATGATTTTAAATCTTGATCAGTAAAGCGCAGGTATTTAAATAAATGTTCACAGTTCAGTCCTTTTTAATTTAACTTGCTCTTTGGACTCTCTTACGCAATGCAGTCAGCCCATCATCATCTGCTTTACCTCCGCCTCCATTAACAATGAAGTTTCTGAAAATAGAGGTCTTCTTTGGGGACTCACACTTCGATTTTACTTTATCATCTTCATCTTCATCATTTTCATGTTCGTCTTCAGATTCAGATATATTGAATTCTATCGTTCTGTGAGGGTTCTCACCTCCAATAAAGTCTCTGATTTTAGATGTTGTTTTGATCTCATCTTGGGTACCAGGTTTAACGGATTTTATAACTTCATTTGTCTCAGGTAATAGTTTTTTAGGGCAAGCGAGTGCCTTTGGAGTCCAAACGCGTTGTAAATCTGGAGCTCTGCTTGAAAAATGTGCAAATCTCTTTGAGCGCTCTCTTTTCAGTTGGGCTCTTCTCAATTTCTTCTCATATTCATCCCCGCCATTACGTTGTTTCTTTTCACGTCTCTTCTTTGTCAACCTGAGGAGAATGTTCTCTTGATCGCTGCTGTTGGTTGCCATCAACTCATTTGCAGAAGATGTTGATGCATCGGGCTCAAGGAAATCCATGCGTTCGTAGATTTTATCAATTATCTCGGGCGCACAGTCCCTGTACCTGAGATGCATACACAATAAAAATTATTGACTATTTTCATGTCATGTGGGGACTTATGGTGTCCAACATAGTGAAATTTTAGACATTAACTGTAACTCCAGACTTTGATCGTGAGTATGATGAGTATTATGACAAATTTGATCATTACTAATTAAATGAATCTAAATCAATGATGTTTTAGTTATAAAAAAAGCAGAGGGATGAATAAGCAACCTGGATTTAATGACTCCGTCTGCGAATTCAATAATACTTTCTCCATCCACAGCTCCTGACAGATTGAATTGTATGTTTTCCAAAAGCAAGCAGATGTCTTCTGTACAATTTTCCTTCGCATCTTCTTCCATTCCTCGAGCAATATTTGGTGCAGAAAGTATCTCCATGCGAAAGAGAATTTGCAATTCATGTCTATTGTCAAGGTTAAGGATTGCAAACGAAGAAAATCATTAAATTTGAATGGAAGAAATCCGAATTAATGGTGCGTACAAAAACAGGAATGGATACTCTCTAACTTTATCTTCTGAGGTGTATGCAGAAGACGAACGAGGAAGCAGACATTCATTGTACTTGGCTACTAATTCCTTGGGCTCCTTCAAAAGCGTGTTCATGACTTGTTCACAGATTGATAGATTTTCTGTATCACTGGAAACAGAATTCTTCTCTATGGTTTGAAGCTCTAAATTAGAGATCAGTTGTTGCACAAGGCGTTTGGCTATAGTACCCAAATCAATTTCGTTATGGTAGAGTGCATATTGAATTTTTTCATCAAGAGACCCGACGATTAGTGTCTCTTCATTTTCTGAACCACTAAAAGCAACATAAGATGAAGCTGGGTCAATGGGCAATATGCTGTTAAGAATAGAATTAGAACCTTCCCCTGTTGGTTCAGACTCTATGGTACTTTTCTCAAGAACTGCCGCGGCCCCCTCATTCAGCTGGCTAACTTTGAGCTGAACATTGTGATCGAGATCCAATTTTTTGGAATTCTCACCAAACCAACAGCTTAAGAACCTTAAAATTTTAGATTGAGTCCCCTTGGTTTTCTTATATCTGCTTTCCAATTTTATAGTTGGATGAACAGTAGTTATATAAGGATCCGCCTTGCATAACCTACAAACAATGGCTGTATACAATGGATCCCATGTATTATATTTTATAAGCTGAAGATCAGATTTACTAGGTGTGTGTCCAATCACTTCTGAGCTTTTCAACCTCTTGGAACTCACATCAGAAGGTATCGCCCTTTTTCTTTTACACAAGGCTGATTGCTGCTCCTCATATTTCTCAGAACCAACATCTATTTTAATCTGTTGCTGTGCATTTGTTAATCCACTGGTTTCTTGAGAAACTTGTACAACATCAACATGATCAGTATTTTCTTGAGAAACTTGTACAACATCAACATGATCAGAATTTTCTTGAGAAACTTGTACAACATCAACTTGAGAAAAATCCCCAGTAGCTTCTGTGAATGAAGAAGTTCTAGTAATTCTAAGCTCTGCAGTGGAATCCAATATATAAAGAAGGCCTACATGGACAGTAAAAGGCTCCAGAACAGCAGATAACGAAAGGCAGCTAGGCCTGCCATCAGAAACAGTAACCAAAGCCATGCATTTCTTACTTGATAAAAACCCTAAAACCAGCTGCCAGGCAGGTTTTCCCTGACAGAATTCGCCATTTTCCTGTTGAAGCCTATCAAGAATTTCATCTCCAATTCCATCCATATCTTCATCTTCATTCCCTGACTTGGCTGAAATGGAACTCCGAAGCAAAACACGTTCAGACACAACACACCTCAAATCAGGGCATTTTTCCTTCTTAAAAACCTCAGCAACTTGAATCTTGACATTGTCCCAGTTCATCAGTCTCTTATGATCAGCTTTGTTTTTCGAAATAATAGCAGAAAAATCAAATCCAGCAATTGGGTTGCAGGTGCTTGAATCTTTCATCAAATCCAAATTATCTACAATGCATTGAAGTTTACAGATTCTACCCTTAACAGACCTCCCATCAATCCCTTCGACCTCCATGCTCAAGTCCCCAAGGATCTTCTTACATTGCTTACTTGTAAACATAAACATACTACTGTAATAAGCAATAGTGGGCCAAATTAGGTCAAAGGGCACCGATTTGGAAGCCACGAGAAGCGTATCCAGAGATACAAAGCTCCACTGCATTGCCTTAAAAGTTTCGGTAACTCGTTCTCTGCTTATTTCGCATTCTATGATATCATGTGCTGGAAATATTGGAGGAATATCAGCCCAGCAAAAATGTATGTCTTTAGCCCTGAATGATTCTCTCACAGACTTCAATTTTAGACTAAATTTACTCAGCAAATCCTCGTCTGAACTCGAAGGAAATTTCACAGAACTCCCTGATTCTGGTATTTCTTCCATGAGAAAATCATTGAATCCATTCCTCGTCCATGGAAACGAGGAGAAGAAAACAACCAAGTTGGTATGATTGTTATCAATACTATGCGGGATTAAACCATCTTCAATTATGAGAGGATCCCAGATATAGTCATTGATAAGCTCCTGCATTGAGCGTACAATGAAATCAAGGCGACCACCATGGAAAAAATCAGAATTGCGAGGCTGGGAATTGGGTTTTACATTGGCCAGATGTCTGAGTGCAGAAACAAATGCTTCGGTCCGTGTTGTGGATTCGAAAGGGACATGACCAGCCCATTTACCCACAGTTTTTTCGATCACTGATCTCGAACGGTAAGGAGACATGGAGGAATCTAAAATCTTGAATGCCCACACAGTAGTACTAATTTCATTTTGGGCTGGGTATTGATTGCTCGACAGGAGTACAAGTATTTTATGGACGCAGTCTCGAATCGCAGCCAGGTATGGTTTGGTGTCGATCAAGCGGCGAATGTGCTTCAGATCACGTATATCCACCATCACAATCATTCTCTGCACAGGTTTTCCTATATTCCACGACGCCATTTTTGGCTTGACGAGGCGTTGGGGATTTCATAAGAGGCAACTCAATATCTGAAGACATTGAAGACATTGAAACATGGGTGAGCATATCTATATATCTACATCTACATATAAAGACTAATTGTGGAGATTGTTCAGGCCGCAACGAAGGGCTACGTGCCTTTCAATTTAATTTGTTCATATAAACACATTATAGTTCCTTCTGTTTGAGTCAAATGATTATAGGTTCTTCCTATAACAAACTTTTTAGCTGCAAGAAACTTTGTTTAGGCGTTGAATTAAGCTAGAGTTTAAATTTATAAACTTTAATATCTAAGTTTTGAATTTTATATGTTGTAATTTTATAATTTAATTTATATTGAATTTACAATGTAAATTTAATATTAGTATAGAGAGATAGAGTATGTTTATTATTTAATTTATATAAATTTAAAATATTTAAAATATATATAATATGACTGGATTTTGGGTCTAATAGTTAAGAATATATATATTTTTTTTAAAAGTTAAGAATATATTTTTCTTTTTAAAACGTCACAAGTATGTACACCTCAAAATATTGTAGCCATTTTGATACATATTTAGCTATATACCTATCATGTATGCCTATTATATAATCCTTTTAACTGTTACTTACAGCCCTTTAATAGAAATCTCTGTTCAGTACAGCCCTTTAATAGAAATCTCTGTTCAGTACAGCCCTTTATTAGAAACCTCTGTTCAGTTTGTGTTATATATATGTTCGTGTTTAATATATATATATGCTGCTTTTCAGTTATTTATCTAACAAATGCCAGTAGCTTTTCGGTTGCATGATATATATCAGATGATCCTCTGGTGAATCCCTGTATTTTGAATATATATATGACAGATTAATTTCAGTCCAGTCCGGTCATTGATTTATAATCTCTCTTGATTGCCCATGCTTTTCAGATTGAACAGGTGATGGGCTGAAGCTTTTCAGCTGAAACACCCACGTTCAATTGTGTTTTTTTTGCAGCCGAACATGATGGGCAGTTAAGAACTAGCATGCACATCATTACACGACGAAGTATCCTGTGAGGTTCAGTAGAGAAATCTTCAGGGAGAAAGGGAGATCGGAGCCTTCAAGAGTTATAGCCTGTGACACTAACAGTATTTTTGCATTCTGGAACATGGATTCCTAAAAGAGACCCCAGAACTGCCCCTGCTACTTTGATTAATAGGGCAACAAACATACACAAGGTTCACAAGGCCCTGGTGTACTATGTATGTGTATGTTTGTTCATTTGTTCATTTCTTACTTAATCTGCAGTTATTTTATGATAATGCTACATTGATATAACACTTGGATTATATGGTTAAAAAAGATTAAATTTCTCTATTATTGATTCACCCCTCCCCCCCTCTTAGTAATCCAACACTCTCCAACCCTTCCCCCCTCCCTCTCTCTCTCCCCCTCCCTCACATTATCTCTCCACTCTCTCTCTCATACATCCACCCCTCCCCACTATGTCTCCCCCCTTCCTCTCACTCTCTCTATACCTTCTCTCTTTGTCTCCCTATGTCTCCCCCCTTCCTCTCACTCTCTCTATACCTTCTCTCTTTGTCTCCCTCTCACTCCCTCTCAGACACTCAAACAATCTTTATCCAACCCCGCTCTCTTTCTTTTTCTTCCTCCCTCTCACACTCACACATTCTCTCTCTACCCCCCTTCTCCCTCTATCTCTCCCCTCCCTCCCATTATCTCTCCTCTATTTCTCTCCTACATCTACCACATTTTTCTCTCTCTCATTGTTGTTAGTATCACTCTCACTATACCCCCCTCCCCCTCTCTCCTATCCTCTCCCCTCATTTCTCTCTTTATATCTCTCTATCCCCCCTTCCCTCTATCTCCCCCCTTCCCCTCACACTCAGTCTCACTCTCTCTCTCATTTTTGTTAGTCTCAATCTCACTCTCTCTTTGCCTCTCTCTCTCTCTCCCTTCATGCCTCCTCCTCTTTGCCCCTAGTTATACCTCCCTCTCTCTATGTCCATCTAAAGGTGAGACATGTCTCACAATGAATAAAGGATATATGCAACAGATAAATGTAGCCTCACATGTAAGGTGAGTGTTAAGTTCGTTTTCTTCTTCCAATGGATTACTTATACGAGTATTTATATGAACATGACCATGACCTAGACCATTAAATATACCTATACCATCACCTAGACCCCCCTAGCTCCATCTAAGCTTACACATAACATATACTCTACCATAGACCCCATGCACACCCAAGACTTGAGTGCAGTATGCCTATACCTCTTCTTTTATAAGGATATTTTATGGATATGGCCGCTAACCTACGGTTTAATAATGATCTCACATGATTTAATGATGATTATAGTAAGTTGATTCTTCTTTTTTATTTTAATATAAGAATAATCTTATAGTTTATTCGATGTTATTTATTCAAAATCAATGTTTGAATCCCTCTCTATATCCTTCCTCTTCAACTCTCTCCCTCTCTCTCTCTCCATCCATCTATTTCTCTTTCTCCTCACTCCCTTTCCCTCCCCTTCACCCCTTCTCTCTCTCTCCCCCCTTCCAAGTCTTCTCCTCTCTCTCTCTGTCTCTCTCCTCCTTTCTCTTCCCCTTTGTCCCTCCCTCCCACTATCTCTACCCTCTTTGTCTCCTACATATACCACCTCTTTTTCTCTCTCCTTATTGTTAGTATCACTCCCACTTCTCTCTCTCTCTCTTCATCTACCACCCTATCACACTCTCAAACAATCCATATATATCCCATTCTATCTTTACCTCTTACATCTAACCCATGCTCTCTCTCTCCATGTATCTCCCTCTCTCCCAAACTCTCCCAAAATTTATCTCTTTTCATCTATCTAACCCCCCTTCCCTCTTTTCCCCCCATTCCTCTCACTATCTTAGTCTCTACCCCACCTCATTTTCCCCTCTTCCTCTCACTCTCTCACTCTCATTATCTCCCCCCGTGACCTATACCACGACATAGAGATATATCTAGAGTTATACATTGACCTAGAGATTGACATATACCATGACATAGACCCCCCATACTCTCACTCTCTCACTCTCTAACCCCCCCCAAGACATAGACATAGACCATGACCTAGACCAAGACCTAGACGTAGACCATGACCTACACTACGACATAGAGCTAGAGCTATATTTAGACGATGACCTAGAGATTGAAGTAAACCATGACCTAGACCATGAAATATATCTAGATCTATATTTAGACGTTGACATAGAGCTTGACAATGCCCAAAATAATGAAACCTATCATGACTTGTTGTTTTTCCTTTATTACTCATTATCTTTAACCTACACACAGATCTTGATTAATTCACTCACATAAAGAAGATTACTTTGTAGATCCATGAAATAAATTCTCATACCTACTCTTCCAACCTCAATTAAATTCATATCAACAAAGAAAATGAACCGCAGAAGAAAAAATGTAAATGACATGAATTCAAATGATGTTCTCTTTGCAGTGCATTTTCTGATCTCCACCCCTTCCTAGAAAATATAGAATATAACCCTAATCATAATCTGATCTGATCTGACACTCTAAAGGGTGAACTGCAATCTCACATATTTCCACCTCAAATGGTCATTTCAGCTCGGGTGTACTACAATATCATGATGTCTAGGCATCCAAACAACGCATTGCAATATCACTATCTCTCTGCCTCCAAATGGTCGTTTCAATTTGGGTGCACTATAATATCATAATCTCTAATCCTCCAAAATGTCATAATTTCCATTTCAGTAGGTTCCATTCCTCCAAATATCCTATCACTAGACCCAGAGATTGACGTAGACCATGACCTAGACCACCACATAGAGCTAGATATAAATTTATACGTTGATCTAGAACTTGACGTAGACCATGACATAGACCCCCCTATCTCCATCTAAGCCAAGGCATAAGTTATACTCAATCCTTAACCCTATCTTAACTCGAGCCCTGCATGCACTATGCATATACCTTGTGTACAACCCTTGCACCCACATTACCCACATATTGGTGCTCTAACCATTTCTCTATCATTGAAAGAAATTTCAATCCTAACCCATTAGGCCTAAGTTGTCCACATACCCCTATACATATTTATTCATAAAGAGGTTTGGTGTATATTAAATGTTATATATGTTTCAGTAAGAGTGTGCATGTGCTCCTCTGACTTGACTGAGTTGGTCATTTATGCTCAGCAGGAACGTGCATGCATTTCTAGAACACACACATGCTTTAGTATGCACACATTCTAGGAACTCATGCACATTCCTACTGGGCATTTTTTGGTTCCAAGCACACCCCACCTCATCTATCTCATGGTCAAGAAAAAATTGCGACAACTTCAGACAAAAACTTCTTGCATAGACAGGTTTTACTTATTTTAGTATTCTTGTTAGATTTATAAAGACTTTTGTGCTATTTCCAGGCCATTGTAGGAAAATTTGGAAGACAACTTTGTCAAATGCAATTGGAATTGTTGTTTGTATCTAATTGTGTCTTTTTGAAATTGGAAGAAAAAATTGTCCAAGTGAAATTGGAATTTTTTTTTGTATATTCTTGGGTCTTCTTGGAATTGGAAGACAAATTTGTGGTGGTTGTTTGGAAGCCAATTCTTATCTTTAAACACGGGGAACCACTGGATTCAAGAAAAAAATTCCTTGAGAAAAAAGAAACTGATCGAAAAGGTAGAAGAAGAAAGAGAAAAAGAAAATTTATGTATGTCAAAGCATAGGATTTCAGAAGAGGGAAATCCAATTTCTAGAGGAATAGATGTTGCTATTATTTCTACTCCATCACCAAAAGAAATGAACAAGACATCATTAGAGATCAATCCAAACAATATCTCATCAATAAAACATTTTTTGGATGACCAGATGATGGAGGATTTACTTGGAGCTGATTATACAATGGATGAAATTAGAGAAGAAACTGGTGTAAAACATTATGGTGAAGAAGGTCATGTGGTGCAAACTCTTGTTGGATAGTCAAATTTTCCAGAAACTAGACAATCCCATGTCCACTCTCCTCCCACAATTGATCCGTCAGTGATTGAAGGGCTAAGAACTATAGCATTGTTAACTCCACAACAAGGAGGTCAAGAGTTCCAGAATAGGGGTTCATCGTCCCTACCTAGATTGAGCATTTCACGATGAAGAACTCATAAATGCATTCATGTCGATGAAAGTGGTCTAGCATCACTTGAAGGTAAGTTAACTAACCGTACTATTTTTTATCACTCTTATAAAATCATTCAAGAATATTTTGAACCAAGATTCGTTGCTGCTAAATGTCAATTATTTTTATCTTTGTTAAAATCTAGAAGTTTGACTGTTGTTAGGAGAATTTTAGGCATTAAAATAGTCAAAAGTGTAGAAACAAGTCATCATATAGTACAAAACCTTGTATATGCTTTTCAAAGAATTGGTATGAAGTCTCGTTCTAAATACCACAATGCATCCCGACGTGTCTTGTCCCAATCACTTGTTAACAATATCACAAGAAAAAAAAAATTCTAAAACAAACCTCAACCCTCTTGAAATGCAATATCAAAACCCTTAGAAAGTATTTTCAAAGGCGAGATAGCCTCAACACAGGTGCCCCAATATATTTGTGGGCCTTCACTAGAAGGCTACATTGTTCTGACATGAAGTTAATTAAAGAAGTTAAGGGACTAGTTCATGATTTCTTGCATGAGAACACAAGGCCCTCTTCCAACCAAAAAGATGTACCAAAATTGAGAACGGGATATAGGGATCATGAACCCCATATTAAACATTATCTTGACATTACACAGACAGAATTGTATGAGAGATTTAGAAAAATACATAGTGCACTTAACTTAGGCCAAATATCTTTCTGTAAATGCAAGCCTTGGTATGTTCAAATAAACACAATTCATAACACATGTTGTTGTAGATATCACATTAAGTATGGTTATTATTATGACACATATATATATTTTTCATGTTTTGCATAACACCCTTTTGCAGGAATGCCTAGTTATATTGCAGTCGTCATTATCTAGAGACTTTATTCACTACATCTTGTGTACAAGGCCAAAGGGTTTTACATTTTATCAAAATGCATGCATATATGGGACATGCCCCGAGTGCAGTGGAATGACATTACTAAGAAAGTGCATCCATGTAAGCGGTGAGTATGAATTGGGGAGGAAGGAGGTTGCCTTGCAAAGCTTTAAATATGTGACATATGATATTGATGGAGGACATGAAAGAAAAAAGATACAATTGGTTACTTCCCAAGTATGAGTTTATGACTTCATGAAAGACTTCATCGAAAAGACATGACATTATTTTCATCATGTCCATGTAGCTCGATGGCAGGATGAGCATTTTCGAATATGTATAGATACATTTCCTATCAATATCATGTTATGCGTGGTTTATTTTGTTCAGAACTGCACCCTTCAACCGCAAAATGAGATTCAAAGAGCAGGTCAACATAATGGTACATATCACACACAGGCATGGACCAGATAGTACTGAACAAAACAAATTTATATTGAAAGAGTATCACTTCTACATAAGTGATAATCGGTGCCATGGCTTAGCTTACGTACAACATTGTTTTCACTTGTTCTATAATCACCTTAAGGAGAAGAACATACTAATGGATCAACATTGGATTTGTTCATATGGTTGCATAGGCTAGTTCAAAAATGCTCGTGTATTTCAATGGTTGTGTATTTTTCACAAAAATTTAAAGGTACCACACATTTGGAACTATTTTGAGTCTAAGAACAGGAAAGGGGAGCATGATGGAGTAGGTGCATGCATAAAAATATCATTACGCATGCAAGAAATGAAGTTCACTATTACTTCCCTCATTCGAGATGTAAAATCCATTGTTGAATGGTGTTCTTCAATAATGGGAGAGGGAACACGAACCCGTGAAGACCAATCACACAATAAAGGACATGTACATAGATATTTTTGAGAGGTGGTCGATGTATATCTATCACAATGGTATGAATGCAAAACAATCTAGGGAACTCGTGGATTTCATTCAGCTAGAACATCAGACAATGTAATAGTTGAAATATGGATGAGAAAAATCTCTTGCTTATGTGATCCATGTAATAGTAATGAATGGGATGATTGTGAATCAATAGACTGGGTTGATAGATGGGATCGTGTATCACTCCCCATTGGTCAATGTATAACTATGGAATTATCCCAATTGGAGGAGGACTAATCAAGTGTTTCAATAGATTATGATCATGTCTCAGATCTTGTACTGCTAGTTTCGTTGAATCCTTCTATTAAATTTTGAATAACTAGAATGAATGTGTTATGCTTTGTTCCTTCAATGGACTCACATTTTGGCACTCCATTTTTTGTAGGGAACATATATGCAGTGGTTTCCCCAAGCGATAATGAATGGGGAACTTATTATTGGCTGGAACGATATTTAGAGGGAAAGTAGAGCCTCATGAAATCAGTAATAGACTCTGAAGGAATTGAATTTCAGACAGGGTCGATGGTTATTAAAGTAGAATATATGACATATGATGAAAGAACACGAAATAAATGTGGTTATGTATTTCAATATTATAAACTAGGTCAAGTTATATACCACTTTACAAACTTGGTTATTGGTACAAACCTCCAACTACAAACAATGCAAAGTAAGAACTCATCAAAGGTACGATACTTCTTGCCTTACTCTGAGCATGAGAAGTTAATGGAAACCATCAGTATTATAAGTGATCCTGATGGTCTACTTGAATGACCATCTAGGTATGTAAAATGAATAATTTTGGCTTCATTTTGATTTTTGTTAAAATATTTGTAATGATGTTAAATATACCCATGCCATGCTTTGATTTTCCTTGAATTGCCTTGCCTTCACTTTCCATGCCATGCCCTGTCTTCACTTTCCATGTCATGTCATGCCTTTCCTTCACTTTCCTTGCCTTGCTTTCACTTTCCATGACATGCCTTGACTTCACATGCCTTGCCTTCACATGCCAT
>JASDQU010243862.1:35682-49482 GCA_032191745.1 Picea mariana
GCGAGTTGCATTGTTCTCACTGGAGAAACCATGATTTGATGACGTACATAAGTTTGAGTTGGAATGGTAAGTAGGAAAAAAAAAGATGTTGTTCTAGATAACAACAGAGAGTTTAGTCCAAGGGACACTGGTGGTAGTGGCAATCATGCAGAAGCAACAAAAGTGAACTGATTTCGGACAAACAAGGTAAATTGCATGAGTTGTGTTGAATAAAACAAACTCAAGACCATATGTTAATGTGAGTCACACTTTTGTAGCAAGTCTATGATGTAATGTTTAGTGATACGATGTATTGGTCCTTGAAATGTTTGATCTCGTACCCAGTATCTCCATTGTAGTTACATGTATGAGTTTCCATTGTAGTTACTTGTTACATATGTAGTTGTATGTACCTATATCTATGTAACATGTAAATGACATATCATTGTAAGACATGACTAGACATGCACACCCATTTGTCATGTATCCCTACTGATTTGTGGTGCATAAACCTCTATTATAAACCTCTATTATGTACATGTATCTATGTAACATGTAAATGACATATCATTGTAAGACTTAACTAGACATGCACACCCATTTTCATGTATCCCTATTGATTTATAGTGCATAAACCTCTATTATAGAGATTTTTTTAACACTTGCAGTGAGCCATGTCACAGGTTGGTTGAATTCTCTATGAGTGGACTCTGGGAGGTGCCTAGAAACCATGATTTTTACATTTAAGGGGAGTTCATCAAGATGTTGAATGAACCATGTACCTGAAGGACATCCTACTATACTTGGAGGTTGCAATGGTTAGGTACCCATACATTCCGGTGGATGGTTGTTTCTTTATATGGACTTTAGCAATTTGGTGATGCATGATCAATGTACGAAGAGAAAGTACCAGGTTGGACTAGATATACACTTGGCTAATCATTAGGTGCTTCGATTCAAAGGACTTGGTGATGATGAAGCTAGCCCTGACCTCACGATGGTAAAGACAAGTAGTCATTAAGGGGGAGTGTTGGAATATGTAACTCCTACTTTTCTTAGGTATGATGATATTTGTAATTATTATTATTATTATTGGTCATGGTTAAGCATATTTGGTATCTAGGTAGAAAGTCTATCCCTAGTTTTTAGGAAGTGGTTGGAACTACTTGGATTTGAAAGATTCTCCCCAAGTACATACTTCCTAGATTGGTGTGAAGTTGAGATATTTCAACCAAGTAAATTGTGAGATTAAAATACTTTGTCTATCTTAAAACAAAACTTGTGTATTTATATGTACTCTATTTCATAATTTAATAAAAAGCTCACTCACAATTTTGATTTGTATAATAATATCTACTCTCCCTCTCACAACATTTCTCTTCATGTTCCACAGCTCTTTGAATATTTGTATATATTATAGCTTCCAAAATTATTCGTTAGTTTCTAAACTTTACACTTTGATAGCCCTCAAAGGATGGTCGTTGATTTAGAACCAATGGATTACACTTGAACACAGAGTTATGGTATTTGTGCATAGAGAGTTATGTTATTTGTGCATTTTTTAATTATCAATCGAGTTTTCAAAATACTTTTGAACACAAAGGTACGGTATTTATTCATTTATTTTAAGTGTCAATTGAGTTTTCAAAATATTTTCTTTGAAAAGCACTTTGAGTAGAAGTGGAGGTTTGAGTAAATGTATATAATATAAATGATTTTTAAAATAAAATTAAAAAAATAGTTTAATTCAATGTTTATGAATATAAGTGGAGGTTCCAGTCTTATACATTAATTTAGTGTTTAATTTGATAGTGATTTTAAAAATAGATTAATATAGTCTAAATGGATTTAATGATTAATATGTGAGCAGACTCACATATGTGAGCCTCATATATGTGATATATGAGCAATGAGCGGATAATGTTTATAAGAAAATTCTTAAATTATTTGAATGTAACAGAAATCTCTACATAAATAGTCAAAAGATGCTGTATTTTTTGCTGTAGAAAACAGGAATTGGCATGATTTAACTATAAATGAAAAAACTCATTACAGACATTTTTTAATGTCTAAAATTGTTTCAATTATGACTTGAAATTGACTGAAGGCATCATGGCACAAAGTGTTAGCCAATTATGAAGCCAATCTCCTCCTTCAAATTTATCTCAGCTATGATTTTAAATCTTGATCAGTAAAGCGCAGGTATTTAAATAAATGTTCACAGTTCAGTCCTTTTTAATTTAACTTGCTCTTTGGACTCTCTTACGCAATGCAGTCAGCCCATCATCATCTGCTTTACCTCCGCCTCCATTAACAATGAAGTTTCTGAAAATAGAGGTCTTCTTTGGGGACTCACACTTCGATTTTACTTTATCATCTTCATCTTCATCATTTTCATGTTCGTCTTCAGATTCAGATATATTGAATTCTATCGTTCTGTGAGGGTTCTCACCTCCAATAAAGTCTCTGATTTTAGATGTTGTTTTGATCTCATCTTGGGTACCAGGTTTAACGGATTTTATAACTTCATTTGTCTCAGGTAATAGTTTTTTAGGGCAAGCGAGTGCCTTTGGAGTCCAAACGCGTTGTAAATCTGGAGCTCTGCTTGAAAAATGTGCAAATCTCTTTGAGCGCTCTCTTTTCAGTTGGGCTCTTCTCAATTTCTTCTCATATTCATCCCCGCCATTACGTTGTTTCTTTTCACGTCTCTTCTTTGTCAACCTGAGGAGAATGTTCTCTTGATCGCTGCTGTTGGTTGCCATCAACTCATTTGCAGAAGATGTTGATGCATCGGGCTCAAGGAAATCCATGCGTTCGTAGATTTTATCAATTATCTCGGGCGCACAGTCCCTGTACCTGAGATGCATACACAATAAAAATTATTGACTATTTTCATGTCATGTGGGGACTTATGGTGTCCAACATAGTGAAATTTTAGACATTAACTGTAACTCCAGACTTTGATCGTGAGTATGATGAGTATTATGACAAATTTGATCATTACTAATTAAATGAATCTAAATCAATGATGTTTTAGTTATAAAAAAAGCAGAGGGATGAATAAGCAACCTGGATTTAATGACTCCGTCTGCGAATTCAATAATACTTTCTCCATCCACAGCTCCTGACAGATTGAATTGTATGTTTTCCAAAAGCAAGCAGATGTCTTCTGTACAATTTTCCTTCGCATCTTCTTCCATTCCTCGAGCAATATTTGGTGCAGAAAGTATCTCCATGCGAAAGAGAATTTGCAATTCATGTCTATTGTCAAGGTTAAGGATTGCAAACGAAGAAAATCATTAAATTTGAATGGAAGAAATCCGAATTAATGGTGCGTACAAAAACAGGAATGGATACTCTCTAACTTTATCTTCTGAGGTGTATGCAGAAGACGAACGAGGAAGCAGACATTCATTGTACTTGGCTACTAATTCCTTGGGCTCCTTCAAAAGCGTGTTCATGACTTGTTCACAGATTGATAGATTTTCTGTATCACTGGAAACAGAATTCTTCTCTATGGTTTGAAGCTCTAAATTAGAGATCAGTTGTTGCACAAGGCGTTTGGCTATAGTACCCAAATCAATTTCGTTATGGTAGAGTGCATATTGAATTTTTTCATCAAGAGACCCGACGATTAGTGTCTCTTCATTTTCTGAACCACTAAAAGCAACATAAGATGAAGCTGGGTCAATGGGCAATATGCTGTTAAGAATAGAATTAGAACCTTCCCCTGTTGGTTCAGACTCTATGGTACTTTTCTCAAGAACTGCCGCGGCCCCCTCATTCAGCTGGCTAACTTTGAGCTGAACATTGTGATCGAGATCCAATTTTTTGGAATTCTCACCAAACCAACAGCTTAAGAACCTTAAAATTTTAGATTGAGTCCCCTTGGTTTTCTTATATCTGCTTTCCAATTTTATAGTTGGATGAACAGTAGTTATATAAGGATCCGCCTTGCATAACCTACAAACAATGGCTGTATACAATGGATCCCATGTATTATATTTTATAAGCTGAAGATCAGATTTACTAGGTGTGTGTCCAATCACTTCTGAGCTTTTCAACCTCTTGGAACTCACATCAGAAGGTATCGCCCTTTTTCTTTTACACAAGGCTGATTGCTGCTCCTCATATTTCTCAGAACCAACATCTATTTTAATCTGTTGCTGTGCATTTGTTAATCCACTGGTTTCTTGAGAAACTTGTACAACATCAACATGATCAGTATTTTCTTGAGAAACTTGTACAACATCAACATGATCAGAATTTTCTTGAGAAACTTGTACAACATCAACTTGAGAAAAATCCCCAGTAGCTTCTGTGAATGAAGAAGTTCTAGTAATTCTAAGCTCTGCAGTGGAATCCAATATATAAAGAAGGCCTACATGGACAGTAAAAGGCTCCAGAACAGCAGATAACGAAAGGCAGCTAGGCCTGCCATCAGAAACAGTAACCAAAGCCATGCATTTCTTACTTGATAAAAACCCTAAAACCAGCTGCCAGGCAGGTTTTCCCTGACAGAATTCGCCATTTTCCTGTTGAAGCCTATCAAGAATTTCATCTCCAATTCCATCCATATCTTCATCTTCATTCCCTGACTTGGCTGAAATGGAACTCCGAAGCAAAACACGTTCAGACACAACACACCTCAAATCAGGGCATTTTTCCTTCTTAAAAACCTCAGCAACTTGAATCTTGACATTGTCCCAGTTCATCAGTCTCTTATGATCAGCTTTGTTTTTCGAAATAATAGCAGAAAAATCAAATCCAGCAATTGGGTTGCAGGTGCTTGAATCTTTCATCAAATCCAAATTATCTACAATGCATTGAAGTTTACAGATTCTACCCTTAACAGACCTCCCATCAATCCCTTCGACCTCCATGCTCAAGTCCCCAAGGATCTTCTTACATTGCTTACTTGTAAACATAAACATACTACTGTAATAAGCAATAGTGGGCCAAATTAGGTCAAAGGGCACCGATTTGGAAGCCACGAGAAGCGTATCCAGAGATACAAAGCTCCACTGCATTGCCTTAAAAGTTTCGGTAACTCGTTCTCTGCTTATTTCGCATTCTATGATATCATGTGCTGGAAATATTGGAGGAATATCAGCCCAGCAAAAATGTATGTCTTTAGCCCTGAATGATTCTCTCACAGACTTCAATTTTAGACTAAATTTACTCAGCAAATCCTCGTCTGAACTCGAAGGAAATTTCACAGAACTCCCTGATTCTGGTATTTCTTCCATGAGAAAATCATTGAATCCATTCCTCGTCCATGGAAACGAGGAGAAGAAAACAACCAAGTTGGTATGATTGTTATCAATACTATGCGGGATTAAACCATCTTCAATTATGAGAGGATCCCAGATATAGTCATTGATAAGCTCCTGCATTGAGCGTACAATGAAATCAAGGCGACCACCATGGAAAAAATCAGAATTGCGAGGCTGGGAATTGGGTTTTACATTGGCCAGATGTCTGAGTGCAGAAACAAATGCTTCGGTCCGTGTTGTGGATTCGAAAGGGACATGACCAGCCCATTTACCCACAGTTTTTTCGATCACTGATCTCGAACGGTAAGGAGACATGGAGGAATCTAAAATCTTGAATGCCCACACAGTAGTACTAATTTCATTTTGGGCTGGGTATTGATTGCTCGACAGGAGTACAAGTATTTTATGGACGCAGTCTCGAATCGCAGCCAGGTATGGTTTGGTGTCGATCAAGCGGCGAATGTGCTTCAGATCACGTATATCCACCATCACAATCATTCTCTGCACAGGTTTTCCTATATTCCACGACGCCATTTTTGGCTTGACGAGGCGTTGGGGATTTCATAAGAGGCAACTCAATATCTGAAGACATTGAAGACATTGAAACATGGGTGAGCATATCTATATATCTACATCTACATATAAAGACTAATTGTGGAGATTGTTCAGGCCGCAACGAAGGGCTACGTGCCTTTCAATTTAATTTGTTCATATAAACACATTATAGTTCCTTCTGTTTGAGTCAAATGATTATAGGTTCTTCCTATAACAAACTTTTTAGCTGCAAGAAACTTTGTTTAGGCGTTGAATTAAGCTAGAGTTTAAATTTATAAACTTTAATATCTAAGTTTTGAATTTTATATGTTGTAATTTTATAATTTAATTTATATTGAATTTACAATGTAAATTTAATATTAGTATAGAGAGATAGAGTATGTTTATTATTTAATTTATATAAATTTAAAATATTTAAAATATATATAATATGACTGGATTTTGGGTCTAATAGTTAAGAATATATATATTTTTTTTAAAAGTTAAGAATATATTTTTCTTTTTAAAACGTCACAAGTATGTACACCTCAAAATATTGTAGCCATTTTGATACATATTTAGCTATATACCTATCATGTATGCCTATTATATAATCCTTTTAACTGTTACTTACAGCCCTTTAATAGAAATCTCTGTTCAGTACAGCCCTTTAATAGAAATCTCTGTTCAGTACAGCCCTTTATTAGAAACCTCTGTTCAGTTTGTGTTATATATATGTTCGTGTTTAATATATATATATGCTGCTTTTCAGTTATTTATCTAACAAATGCCAGTAGCTTTTCGGTTGCATGATATATATCAGATGATCCTCTGGTGAATCCCTGTATTTTGAATATATATATGACAGATTAATTTCAGTCCAGTCCGGTCATTGATTTATAATCTCTCTTGATTGCCCATGCTTTTCAGATTGAACAGGTGATGGGCTGAAGCTTTTCAGCTGAAACACCCACGTTCAATTGTGTTTTTTTTGCAGCCGAACATGATGGGCAGTTAAGAACTAGCATGCACATCATTACACGACGAAGTATCCTGTGAGGTTCAGTAGAGAAATCTTCAGGGAGAAAGGGAGATCGGAGCCTTCAAGAGTTATAGCCTGTGACACTAACAGTATTTTTGCATTCTGGAACATGGATTCCTAAAAGAGACCCCAGAACTGCCCCTGCTACTTTGATTAATAGGGCAACAAACATACACAAGGTTCACAAGGCCCTGGTGTACTATGTATGTGTATGTTTGTTCATTTGTTCATTTCTTACTTAATCTGCAGTTATTTTATGATAATGCTACATTGATATAACACTTGGATTATATGGTTAAAAAAGATTAAATTTCTCTATTATTGATTCACCCCTCCCCCCCTCTTAGTAATCCAACACTCTCCAACCCTTCCCCCCTCCCTCTCTCTCTCCCCCTCCCTCACATTATCTCTCCACTCTCTCTCTCATACATCCACCCCTCCCCACTATGTCTCCCCCCTTCCTCTCACTCTCTCTATACCTTCTCTCTTTGTCTCCCTATGTCTCCCCCCTTCCTCTCACTCTCTCTATACCTTCTCTCTTTGTCTCCCTCTCACTCCCTCTCAGACACTCAAACAATCTTTATCCAACCCCGCTCTCTTTCTTTTTCTTCCTCCCTCTCACACTCACACATTCTCTCTCTACCCCCCTTCTCCCTCTATCTCTCCCCTCCCTCCCATTATCTCTCCTCTATTTCTCTCCTACATCTACCACATTTTTCTCTCTCTCATTGTTGTTAGTATCACTCTCACTATACCCCCCTCCCCCTCTCTCCTATCCTCTCCCCTCATTTCTCTCTTTATATCTCTCTATCCCCCCTTCCCTCTATCTCCCCCCTTCCCCTCACACTCAGTCTCACTCTCTCTCTCATTTTTGTTAGTCTCAATCTCACTCTCTCTTTGCCTCTCTCTCTCTCTCCCTTCATGCCTCCTCCTCTTTGCCCCTAGTTATACCTCCCTCTCTCTATGTCCATCTAAAGGTGAGACATGTCTCACAATGAATAAAGGATATATGCAACAGATAAATGTAGCCTCACATGTAAGGTGAGTGTTAAGTTCGTTTTCTTCTTCCAATGGATTACTTATACGAGTATTTATATGAACATGACCATGACCTAGACCATTAAATATACCTATACCATCACCTAGACCCCCCTAGCTCCATCTAAGCTTACACATAACATATACTCTACCATAGACCCCATGCACACCCAAGACTTGAGTGCAGTATGCCTATACCTCTTCTTTTATAAGGATATTTTATGGATATGGCCGCTAACCTACGGTTTAATAATGATCTCACATGATTTAATGATGATTATAGTAAGTTGATTCTTCTTTTTTATTTTAATATAAGAATAATCTTATAGTTTATTCGATGTTATTTATTCAAAATCAATGTTTGAATCCCTCTCTATATCCTTCCTCTTCAACTCTCTCCCTCTCTCTCTCTCCATCCATCTATTTCTCTTTCTCCTCACTCCCTTTCCCTCCCCTTCACCCCTTCTCTCTCTCTCCCCCCTTCCAAGTCTTCTCCTCTCTCTCTCTGTCTCTCTCCTCCTTTCTCTTCCCCTTTGTCCCTCCCTCCCACTATCTCTACCCTCTTTGTCTCCTACATATACCACCTCTTTTTCTCTCTCCTTATTGTTAGTATCACTCCCACTTCTCTCTCTCTCTCTTCATCTACCACCCTATCACACTCTCAAACAATCCATATATATCCCATTCTATCTTTACCTCTTACATCTAACCCATGCTCTCTCTCTCCATGTATCTCCCTCTCTCCCAAACTCTCCCAAAATTTATCTCTTTTCATCTATCTAACCCCCCTTCCCTCTTTTCCCCCCATTCCTCTCACTATCTTAGTCTCTACCCCACCTCATTTTCCCCTCTTCCTCTCACTCTCTCACTCTCATTATCTCCCCCCGTGACCTATACCACGACATAGAGATATATCTAGAGTTATACATTGACCTAGAGATTGACATATACCATGACATAGACCCCCCATACTCTCACTCTCTCACTCTCTAACCCCCCCCAAGACATAGACATAGACCATGACCTAGACCAAGACCTAGACGTAGACCATGACCTACACTACGACATAGAGCTAGAGCTATATTTAGACGATGACCTAGAGATTGAAGTAAACCATGACCTAGACCATGAAATATATCTAGATCTATATTTAGACGTTGACATAGAGCTTGACAATGCCCAAAATAATGAAACCTATCATGACTTGTTGTTTTTCCTTTATTACTCATTATCTTTAACCTACACACAGATCTTGATTAATTCACTCACATAAAGAAGATTACTTTGTAGATCCATGAAATAAATTCTCATACCTACTCTTCCAACCTCAATTAAATTCATATCAACAAAGAAAATGAACCGCAGAAGAAAAAATGTAAATGACATGAATTCAAATGATGTTCTCTTTGCAGTGCATTTTCTGATCTCCACCCCTTCCTAGAAAATATAGAATATAACCCTAATCATAATCTGATCTGATCTGACACTCTAAAGGGTGAACTGCAATCTCACATATTTCCACCTCAAATGGTCATTTCAGCTCGGGTGTACTACAATATCATGATGTCTAGGCATCCAAACAACGCATTGCAATATCACTATCTCTCTGCCTCCAAATGGTCGTTTCAATTTGGGTGCACTATAATATCATAATCTCTAATCCTCCAAAATGTCATAATTTCCATTTCAGTAGGTTCCATTCCTCCAAATATCCTATCACTAGACCCAGAGATTGACGTAGACCATGACCTAGACCACCACATAGAGCTAGATATAAATTTATACGTTGATCTAGAACTTGACGTAGACCATGACATAGACCCCCCTATCTCCATCTAAGCCAAGGCATAAGTTATACTCAATCCTTAACCCTATCTTAACTCGAGCCCTGCATGCACTATGCATATACCTTGTGTACAACCCTTGCACCCACATTACCCACATATTGGTGCTCTAACCATTTCTCTATCATTGAAAGAAATTTCAATCCTAACCCATTAGGCCTAAGTTGTCCACATACCCCTATACATATTTATTCATAAAGAGGTTTGGTGTATATTAAATGTTATATATGTTTCAGTAAGAGTGTGCATGTGCTCCTCTGACTTGACTGAGTTGGTCATTTATGCTCAGCAGGAACGTGCATGCATTTCTAGAACACACACATGCTTTAGTATGCACACATTCTAGGAACTCATGCACATTCCTACTGGGCATTTTTTGGTTCCAAGCACACCCCACCTCATCTATCTCATGGTCAAGAAAAAATTGCGACAACTTCAGACAAAAACTTCTTGCATAGACAGGTTTTACTTATTTTAGTATTCTTGTTAGATTTATAAAGACTTTTGTGCTATTTCCAGGCCATTGTAGGAAAATTTGGAAGACAACTTTGTCAAATGCAATTGGAATTGTTGTTTGTATCTAATTGTGTCTTTTTGAAATTGGAAGAAAAAATTGTCCAAGTGAAATTGGAATTTTTTTTTGTATATTCTTGGGTCTTCTTGGAATTGGAAGACAAATTTGTGGTGGTTGTTTGGAAGCCAATTCTTATCTTTAAACACGGGGAACCACTGGATTCAAGAAAAAAATTCCTTGAGAAAAAAGAAACTGATCGAAAAGGTAGAAGAAGAAAGAGAAAAAGAAAATTTATGTATGTCAAAGCATAGGATTTCAGAAGAGGGAAATCCAATTTCTAGAGGAATAGATGTTGCTATTATTTCTACTCCATCACCAAAAGAAATGAACAAGACATCATTAGAGATCAATCCAAACAATATCTCATCAATAAAACATTTTTTGGATGACCAGATGATGGAGGATTTACTTGGAGCTGATTATACAATGGATGAAATTAGAGAAGAAACTGGTGTAAAACATTATGGTGAAGAAGGTCATGTGGTGCAAACTCTTGTTGGATAGTCAAATTTTCCAGAAACTAGACAATCCCATGTCCACTCTCCTCCCACAATTGATCCGTCAGTGATTGAAGGGCTAAGAACTATAGCATTGTTAACTCCACAACAAGGAGGTCAAGAGTTCCAGAATAGGGGTTCATCGTCCCTACCTAGATTGAGCATTTCACGATGAAGAACTCATAAATGCATTCATGTCGATGAAAGTGGTCTAGCATCACTTGAAGGTAAGTTAACTAACCGTACTATTTTTTATCACTCTTATAAAATCATTCAAGAATATTTTGAACCAAGATTCGTTGCTGCTAAATGTCAATTATTTTTATCTTTGTTAAAATCTAGAAGTTTGACTGTTGTTAGGAGAATTTTAGGCATTAAAATAGTCAAAAGTGTAGAAACAAGTCATCATATAGTACAAAACCTTGTATATGCTTTTCAAAGAATTGGTATGAAGTCTCGTTCTAAATACCACAATGCATCCCGACGTGTCTTGTCCCAATCACTTGTTAACAATATCACAAGAAAAAAAAAATTCTAAAACAAACCTCAACCCTCTTGAAATGCAATATCAAAACCCTTAGAAAGTATTTTCAAAGGCGAGATAGCCTCAACACAGGTGCCCCAATATATTTGTGGGCCTTCACTAGAAGGCTACATTGTTCTGACATGAAGTTAATTAAAGAAGTTAAGGGACTAGTTCATGATTTCTTGCATGAGAACACAAGGCCCTCTTCCAACCAAAAAGATGTACCAAAATTGAGAACGGGATATAGGGATCATGAACCCCATATTAAACATTATCTTGACATTACACAGACAGAATTGTATGAGAGATTTAGAAAAATACATAGTGCACTTAACTTAGGCCAAATATCTTTCTGTAAATGCAAGCCTTGGTATGTTCAAATAAACACAATTCATAACACATGTTGTTGTAGATATCACATTAAGTATGGTTATTATTATGACACATATATATATTTTTCATGTTTTGCATAACACCCTTTTGCAGGAATGCCTAGTTATATTGCAGTCGTCATTATCTAGAGACTTTATTCACTACATCTTGTGTACAAGGCCAAAGGGTTTTACATTTTATCAAAATGCATGCATATATGGGACATGCCCCGAGTGCAGTGGAATGACATTACTAAGAAAGTGCATCCATGTAAGCGGTGAGTATGAATTGGGGAGGAAGGAGGTTGCCTTGCAAAGCTTTAAATATGTGACATATGATATTGATGGAGGACATGAAAGAAAAAAGATACAATTGGTTACTTCCCAAGTATGAGTTTATGACTTCATGAAAGACTTCATCGAAAAGACATGACATTATTTTCATCATGTCCATGTAGCTCGATGGCAGGATGAGCATTTTCGAATATGTATAGATACATTTCCTATCAATATCATGTTATGCGTGGTTTATTTTGTTCAGAACTGCACCCTTCAACCGCAAAATGAGATTCAAAGAGCAGGTCAACATAATGGTACATATCACACACAGGCATGGACCAGATAGTACTGAACAAAACAAATTTATATTGAAAGAGTATCACTTCTACATAAGTGATAATCGGTGCCATGGCTTAGCTTACGTACAACATTGTTTTCACTTGTTCTATAATCACCTTAAGGAGAAGAACATACTAATGGATCAACATTGGATTTGTTCATATGGTTGCATAGGCTAGTTCAAAAATGCTCGTGTATTTCAATGGTTGTGTATTTTTCACAAAAATTTAAAGGTACCACACATTTGGAACTATTTTGAGTCTAAGAACAGGAAAGGGGAGCATGATGGAGTAGGTGCATGCATAAAAATATCATTACGCATGCAAGAAATGAAGTTCACTATTACTTCCCTCATTCGAGATGTAAAATCCATTGTTGAATGGTGTTCTTCAATAATGGGAGAGGGAACACGAACCCGTGAAGACCAATCACACAATAAAGGACATGTACATAGATATTTTTGAGAGGTGGTCGATGTATATCTATCACAATGGTATGAATGCAAAACAATCTAGGGAACTCGTGGATTTCATTCAGCTAGAACATCAGACAATGTAATAGTTGAAATATGGATGAGAAAAATCTCTTGCTTATGTGATCCATGTAATAGTAATGAATGGGATGATTGTGAATCAATAGACTGGGTTGATAGATGGGATCGTGTATCACTCCCCATTGGTCAATGTATAACTATGGAATTATCCCAATTGGAGGAGGACTAATCAAGTGTTTCAATAGATTATGATCATGTCTCAGATCTTGTACTGCTAGTTTCGTTGAATCCTTCTATTAAATTTTGAATAACTAGAATGAATGTGTTATGCTTTGTTCCTTCAATGGACTCACATTTTGGCACTCCATTTTTTGTAGGGAACATATATGCAGTGGTTTCCCCAAGCGATAATGAATGGGGAACTTATTATTGGCTGGAACGATATTTAGAGGGAAAGTAGAGCCTCATGAAATCAGTAATAGACTCTGAAGGAATTGAATTTCAGACAGGGTCGATGGTTATTAAAGTAGAATATATGACATATGATGAAAGAACACGAAATAAATGTGGTTATGTATTTCAATATTATAAACTAGGTCAAGTTATATACCACTTTACAAACTTGGTTATTGGTACAAACCTCCAACTACAAACAATGCAAAGTAAGAACTCATCAAAGGTACGATACTTCTTGCCTTACTCTGAGCATGAGAAGTTAATGGAAACCATCAGTATTATAAGTGATCCTGATGGTCTACTTGAATGACCATCTAGGTATGTAAAATGAATAATTTTGGCTTCATTTTGATTTTTGTTAAAATATTTGTAATGATGTTAAATATACCCATGCCATGCTTTGATTTTCCTTGAATTGCCTTGCCTTCACTTTCCATGCCATGCCCTGTCTTCACTTTCCATGTCATGTCATGCCTTTCCTTCACTTTCCTTGCCTTGCTTTCACTTTCCATGACATGCCTTGACTTCACATGCCTTGCCTTCACATGCCAT
>JASDQU010243862.1:49502-80281 GCA_032191745.1 Picea mariana
ATGATTTTAAATCTTGATCAGTAAAGCGCAGGTATTTAAATAAATGTTCACAGTTCAGTCCTTTTTAATTTAACTTGCTCTTTGGACTCTCTTACGCAATGCAGTCAGCCCATCATCATCTGCTTTACCTCCGCCTCCATTAACAATGAAGTTTCTGAAAATAGAGGTCTTCTTTGGGGACTCACACTTCGATTTTACTTTATCATCTTCATCTTCATCATTTTCATGTTCGTCTTCAGATTCAGATATATTGAATTCTATCGTTCTGTGAGGGTTCTCACCTCCAATAAAGTCTCTGATTTTAGATGTTGTTTTGATCTCATCTTGGGTACCAGGTTTAACGGATTTTATAACTTCATTTGTCTCAGGTAATAGTTTTTTAGGGCAAGCGAGTGCCTTTGGAGTCCAAACGCGTTGTAAATCTGGAGCTCTGCTTGAAAAATGTGCAAATCTCTTTGAGCGCTCTCTTTTCAGTTGGGCTCTTCTCAATTTCTTCTCATATTCATCCCCGCCATTACGTTGTTTCTTTTCACGTCTCTTCTTTGTCAACCTGAGGAGAATGTTCTCTTGATCGCTGCTGTTGGTTGCCATCAACTCATTTGCAGAAGATGTTGATGCATCGGGCTCAAGGAAATCCATGCGTTCGTAGATTTTATCAATTATCTCGGGCGCACAGTCCCTGTACCTGAGATGCATACACAATAAAAATTATTGACTATTTTCATGTCATGTGGGGACTTATGGTGTCCAACATAGTGAAATTTTAGACATTAACTGTAACTCCAGACTTTGATCGTGAGTATGATGAGTATTATGACAAATTTGATCATTACTAATTAAATGAATCTAAATCAATGATGTTTTAGTTATAAAAAAAGCAGAGGGATGAATAAGCAACCTGGATTTAATGACTCCGTCTGCGAATTCAATAATACTTTCTCCATCCACAGCTCCTGACAGATTGAATTGTATGTTTTCCAAAAGCAAGCAGATGTCTTCTGTACAATTTTCCTTCGCATCTTCTTCCATTCCTCGAGCAATATTTGGTGCAGAAAGTATCTCCATGCGAAAGAGAATTTGCAATTCATGTCTATTGTCAAGGTTAAGGATTGCAAACGAAGAAAATCATTAAATTTGAATGGAAGAAATCCGAATTAATGGTGCGTACAAAAACAGGAATGGATACTCTCTAACTTTATCTTCTGAGGTGTATGCAGAAGACGAACGAGGAAGCAGACATTCATTGTACTTGGCTACTAATTCCTTGGGCTCCTTCAAAAGCGTGTTCATGACTTGTTCACAGATTGATAGATTTTCTGTATCACTGGAAACAGAATTCTTCTCTATGGTTTGAAGCTCTAAATTAGAGATCAGTTGTTGCACAAGGCGTTTGGCTATAGTACCCAAATCAATTTCGTTATGGTAGAGTGCATATTGAATTTTTTCATCAAGAGACCCGACGATTAGTGTCTCTTCATTTTCTGAACCACTAAAAGCAACATAAGATGAAGCTGGGTCAATGGGCAATATGCTGTTAAGAATAGAATTAGAACCTTCCCCTGTTGGTTCAGACTCTATGGTACTTTTCTCAAGAACTGCCGCGGCCCCCTCATTCAGCTGGCTAACTTTGAGCTGAACATTGTGATCGAGATCCAATTTTTTGGAATTCTCACCAAACCAACAGCTTAAGAACCTTAAAATTTTAGATTGAGTCCCCTTGGTTTTCTTATATCTGCTTTCCAATTTTATAGTTGGATGAACAGTAGTTATATAAGGATCCGCCTTGCATAACCTACAAACAATGGCTGTATACAATGGATCCCATGTATTATATTTTATAAGCTGAAGATCAGATTTACTAGGTGTGTGTCCAATCACTTCTGAGCTTTTCAACCTCTTGGAACTCACATCAGAAGGTATCGCCCTTTTTCTTTTACACAAGGCTGATTGCTGCTCCTCATATTTCTCAGAACCAACATCTATTTTAATCTGTTGCTGTGCATTTGTTAATCCACTGGTTTCTTGAGAAACTTGTACAACATCAACATGATCAGTATTTTCTTGAGAAACTTGTACAACATCAACATGATCAGAATTTTCTTGAGAAACTTGTACAACATCAACTTGAGAAAAATCCCCAGTAGCTTCTGTGAATGAAGAAGTTCTAGTAATTCTAAGCTCTGCAGTGGAATCCAATATATAAAGAAGGCCTACATGGACAGTAAAAGGCTCCAGAACAGCAGATAACGAAAGGCAGCTAGGCCTGCCATCAGAAACAGTAACCAAAGCCATGCATTTCTTACTTGATAAAAACCCTAAAACCAGCTGCCAGGCAGGTTTTCCCTGACAGAATTCGCCATTTTCCTGTTGAAGCCTATCAAGAATTTCATCTCCAATTCCATCCATATCTTCATCTTCATTCCCTGACTTGGCTGAAATGGAACTCCGAAGCAAAACACGTTCAGACACAACACACCTCAAATCAGGGCATTTTTCCTTCTTAAAAACCTCAGCAACTTGAATCTTGACATTGTCCCAGTTCATCAGTCTCTTATGATCAGCTTTGTTTTTCGAAATAATAGCAGAAAAATCAAATCCAGCAATTGGGTTGCAGGTGCTTGAATCTTTCATCAAATCCAAATTATCTACAATGCATTGAAGTTTACAGATTCTACCCTTAACAGACCTCCCATCAATCCCTTCGACCTCCATGCTCAAGTCCCCAAGGATCTTCTTACATTGCTTACTTGTAAACATAAACATACTACTGTAATAAGCAATAGTGGGCCAAATTAGGTCAAAGGGCACCGATTTGGAAGCCACGAGAAGCGTATCCAGAGATACAAAGCTCCACTGCATTGCCTTAAAAGTTTCGGTAACTCGTTCTCTGCTTATTTCGCATTCTATGATATCATGTGCTGGAAATATTGGAGGAATATCAGCCCAGCAAAAATGTATGTCTTTAGCCCTGAATGATTCTCTCACAGACTTCAATTTTAGACTAAATTTACTCAGCAAATCCTCGTCTGAACTCGAAGGAAATTTCACAGAACTCCCTGATTCTGGTATTTCTTCCATGAGAAAATCATTGAATCCATTCCTCGTCCATGGAAACGAGGAGAAGAAAACAACCAAGTTGGTATGATTGTTATCAATACTATGCGGGATTAAACCATCTTCAATTATGAGAGGATCCCAGATATAGTCATTGATAAGCTCCTGCATTGAGCGTACAATGAAATCAAGGCGACCACCATGGAAAAAATCAGAATTGCGAGGCTGGGAATTGGGTTTTACATTGGCCAGATGTCTGAGTGCAGAAACAAATGCTTCGGTCCGTGTTGTGGATTCGAAAGGGACATGACCAGCCCATTTACCCACAGTTTTTTCGATCACTGATCTCGAACGGTAAGGAGACATGGAGGAATCTAAAATCTTGAATGCCCACACAGTAGTACTAATTTCATTTTGGGCTGGGTATTGATTGCTCGACAGGAGTACAAGTATTTTATGGACGCAGTCTCGAATCGCAGCCAGGTATGGTTTGGTGTCGATCAAGCGGCGAATGTGCTTCAGATCACGTATATCCACCATCACAATCATTCTCTGCACAGGTTTTCCTATATTCCACGACGCCATTTTTGGCTTGACGAGGCGTTGGGGATTTCATAAGAGGCAACTCAATATCTGAAGACATTGAAGACATTGAAACATGGGTGAGCATATCTATATATCTACATCTACATATAAAGACTAATTGTGGAGATTGTTCAGGCCGCAACGAAGGGCTACGTGCCTTTCAATTTAATTTGTTCATATAAACACATTATAGTTCCTTCTGTTTGAGTCAAATGATTATAGGTTCTTCCTATAACAAACTTTTTAGCTGCAAGAAACTTTGTTTAGGCGTTGAATTAAGCTAGAGTTTAAATTTATAAACTTTAATATCTAAGTTTTGAATTTTATATGTTGTAATTTTATAATTTAATTTATATTGAATTTACAATGTAAATTTAATATTAGTATAGAGAGATAGAGTATGTTTATTATTTAATTTATATAAATTTAAAATATTTAAAATATATATAATATGACTGGATTTTGGGTCTAATAGTTAAGAATATATATATTTTTTTTAAAAGTTAAGAATATATTTTTCTTTTTAAAACGTCACAAGTATGTACACCTCAAAATATTGTAGCCATTTTGATACATATTTAGCTATATACCTATCATGTATGCCTATTATATAATCCTTTTAACTGTTACTTACAGCCCTTTAATAGAAATCTCTGTTCAGTACAGCCCTTTAATAGAAATCTCTGTTCAGTACAGCCCTTTATTAGAAACCTCTGTTCAGTTTGTGTTATATATATGTTCGTGTTTAATATATATATATGCTGCTTTTCAGTTATTTATCTAACAAATGCCAGTAGCTTTTCGGTTGCATGATATATATCAGATGATCCTCTGGTGAATCCCTGTATTTTGAATATATATATGACAGATTAATTTCAGTCCAGTCCGGTCATTGATTTATAATCTCTCTTGATTGCCCATGCTTTTCAGATTGAACAGGTGATGGGCTGAAGCTTTTCAGCTGAAACACCCACGTTCAATTGTGTTTTTTTTGCAGCCGAACATGATGGGCAGTTAAGAACTAGCATGCACATCATTACACGACGAAGTATCCTGTGAGGTTCAGTAGAGAAATCTTCAGGGAGAAAGGGAGATCGGAGCCTTCAAGAGTTATAGCCTGTGACACTAACAGTATTTTTGCATTCTGGAACATGGATTCCTAAAAGAGACCCCAGAACTGCCCCTGCTACTTTGATTAATAGGGCAACAAACATACACAAGGTTCACAAGGCCCTGGTGTACTATGTATGTGTATGTTTGTTCATTTGTTCATTTCTTACTTAATCTGCAGTTATTTTATGATAATGCTACATTGATATAACACTTGGATTATATGGTTAAAAAAGATTAAATTTCTCTATTATTGATTCACCCCTCCCCCCCTCTTAGTAATCCAACACTCTCCAACCCTTCCCCCCTCCCTCTCTCTCTCCCCCTCCCTCACATTATCTCTCCACTCTCTCTCTCATACATCCACCCCTCCCCACTATGTCTCCCCCCTTCCTCTCACTCTCTCTATACCTTCTCTCTTTGTCTCCCTATGTCTCCCCCCTTCCTCTCACTCTCTCTATACCTTCTCTCTTTGTCTCCCTCTCACTCCCTCTCAGACACTCAAACAATCTTTATCCAACCCCGCTCTCTTTCTTTTTCTTCCTCCCTCTCACACTCACACATTCTCTCTCTACCCCCCTTCTCCCTCTATCTCTCCCCTCCCTCCCATTATCTCTCCTCTATTTCTCTCCTACATCTACCACATTTTTCTCTCTCTCATTGTTGTTAGTATCACTCTCACTATACCCCCCTCCCCCTCTCTCCTATCCTCTCCCCTCATTTCTCTCTTTATATCTCTCTATCCCCCCTTCCCTCTATCTCCCCCCTTCCCCTCACACTCAGTCTCACTCTCTCTCTCATTTTTGTTAGTCTCAATCTCACTCTCTCTTTGCCTCTCTCTCTCTCTCCCTTCATGCCTCCTCCTCTTTGCCCCTAGTTATACCTCCCTCTCTCTATGTCCATCTAAAGGTGAGACATGTCTCACAATGAATAAAGGATATATGCAACAGATAAATGTAGCCTCACATGTAAGGTGAGTGTTAAGTTCGTTTTCTTCTTCCAATGGATTACTTATACGAGTATTTATATGAACATGACCATGACCTAGACCATTAAATATACCTATACCATCACCTAGACCCCCCTAGCTCCATCTAAGCTTACACATAACATATACTCTACCATAGACCCCATGCACACCCAAGACTTGAGTGCAGTATGCCTATACCTCTTCTTTTATAAGGATATTTTATGGATATGGCCGCTAACCTACGGTTTAATAATGATCTCACATGATTTAATGATGATTATAGTAAGTTGATTCTTCTTTTTTATTTTAATATAAGAATAATCTTATAGTTTATTCGATGTTATTTATTCAAAATCAATGTTTGAATCCCTCTCTATATCCTTCCTCTTCAACTCTCTCCCTCTCTCTCTCTCCATCCATCTATTTCTCTTTCTCCTCACTCCCTTTCCCTCCCCTTCACCCCTTCTCTCTCTCTCCCCCCTTCCAAGTCTTCTCCTCTCTCTCTCTGTCTCTCTCCTCCTTTCTCTTCCCCTTTGTCCCTCCCTCCCACTATCTCTACCCTCTTTGTCTCCTACATATACCACCTCTTTTTCTCTCTCCTTATTGTTAGTATCACTCCCACTTCTCTCTCTCTCTCTTCATCTACCACCCTATCACACTCTCAAACAATCCATATATATCCCATTCTATCTTTACCTCTTACATCTAACCCATGCTCTCTCTCTCCATGTATCTCCCTCTCTCCCAAACTCTCCCAAAATTTATCTCTTTTCATCTATCTAACCCCCCTTCCCTCTTTTCCCCCCATTCCTCTCACTATCTTAGTCTCTACCCCACCTCATTTTCCCCTCTTCCTCTCACTCTCTCACTCTCATTATCTCCCCCCGTGACCTATACCACGACATAGAGATATATCTAGAGTTATACATTGACCTAGAGATTGACATATACCATGACATAGACCCCCCATACTCTCACTCTCTCACTCTCTAACCCCCCCCAAGACATAGACATAGACCATGACCTAGACCAAGACCTAGACGTAGACCATGACCTACACTACGACATAGAGCTAGAGCTATATTTAGACGATGACCTAGAGATTGAAGTAAACCATGACCTAGACCATGAAATATATCTAGATCTATATTTAGACGTTGACATAGAGCTTGACAATGCCCAAAATAATGAAACCTATCATGACTTGTTGTTTTTCCTTTATTACTCATTATCTTTAACCTACACACAGATCTTGATTAATTCACTCACATAAAGAAGATTACTTTGTAGATCCATGAAATAAATTCTCATACCTACTCTTCCAACCTCAATTAAATTCATATCAACAAAGAAAATGAACCGCAGAAGAAAAAATGTAAATGACATGAATTCAAATGATGTTCTCTTTGCAGTGCATTTTCTGATCTCCACCCCTTCCTAGAAAATATAGAATATAACCCTAATCATAATCTGATCTGATCTGACACTCTAAAGGGTGAACTGCAATCTCACATATTTCCACCTCAAATGGTCATTTCAGCTCGGGTGTACTACAATATCATGATGTCTAGGCATCCAAACAACGCATTGCAATATCACTATCTCTCTGCCTCCAAATGGTCGTTTCAATTTGGGTGCACTATAATATCATAATCTCTAATCCTCCAAAATGTCATAATTTCCATTTCAGTAGGTTCCATTCCTCCAAATATCCTATCACTAGACCCAGAGATTGACGTAGACCATGACCTAGACCACCACATAGAGCTAGATATAAATTTATACGTTGATCTAGAACTTGACGTAGACCATGACATAGACCCCCCTATCTCCATCTAAGCCAAGGCATAAGTTATACTCAATCCTTAACCCTATCTTAACTCGAGCCCTGCATGCACTATGCATATACCTTGTGTACAACCCTTGCACCCACATTACCCACATATTGGTGCTCTAACCATTTCTCTATCATTGAAAGAAATTTCAATCCTAACCCATTAGGCCTAAGTTGTCCACATACCCCTATACATATTTATTCATAAAGAGGTTTGGTGTATATTAAATGTTATATATGTTTCAGTAAGAGTGTGCATGTGCTCCTCTGACTTGACTGAGTTGGTCATTTATGCTCAGCAGGAACGTGCATGCATTTCTAGAACACACACATGCTTTAGTATGCACACATTCTAGGAACTCATGCACATTCCTACTGGGCATTTTTTGGTTCCAAGCACACCCCACCTCATCTATCTCATGGTCAAGAAAAAATTGCGACAACTTCAGACAAAAACTTCTTGCATAGACAGGTTTTACTTATTTTAGTATTCTTGTTAGATTTATAAAGACTTTTGTGCTATTTCCAGGCCATTGTAGGAAAATTTGGAAGACAACTTTGTCAAATGCAATTGGAATTGTTGTTTGTATCTAATTGTGTCTTTTTGAAATTGGAAGAAAAAATTGTCCAAGTGAAATTGGAATTTTTTTTTGTATATTCTTGGGTCTTCTTGGAATTGGAAGACAAATTTGTGGTGGTTGTTTGGAAGCCAATTCTTATCTTTAAACACGGGGAACCACTGGATTCAAGAAAAAAATTCCTTGAGAAAAAAGAAACTGATCGAAAAGGTAGAAGAAGAAAGAGAAAAAGAAAATTTATGTATGTCAAAGCATAGGATTTCAGAAGAGGGAAATCCAATTTCTAGAGGAATAGATGTTGCTATTATTTCTACTCCATCACCAAAAGAAATGAACAAGACATCATTAGAGATCAATCCAAACAATATCTCATCAATAAAACATTTTTTGGATGACCAGATGATGGAGGATTTACTTGGAGCTGATTATACAATGGATGAAATTAGAGAAGAAACTGGTGTAAAACATTATGGTGAAGAAGGTCATGTGGTGCAAACTCTTGTTGGATAGTCAAATTTTCCAGAAACTAGACAATCCCATGTCCACTCTCCTCCCACAATTGATCCGTCAGTGATTGAAGGGCTAAGAACTATAGCATTGTTAACTCCACAACAAGGAGGTCAAGAGTTCCAGAATAGGGGTTCATCGTCCCTACCTAGATTGAGCATTTCACGATGAAGAACTCATAAATGCATTCATGTCGATGAAAGTGGTCTAGCATCACTTGAAGGTAAGTTAACTAACCGTACTATTTTTTATCACTCTTATAAAATCATTCAAGAATATTTTGAACCAAGATTCGTTGCTGCTAAATGTCAATTATTTTTATCTTTGTTAAAATCTAGAAGTTTGACTGTTGTTAGGAGAATTTTAGGCATTAAAATAGTCAAAAGTGTAGAAACAAGTCATCATATAGTACAAAACCTTGTATATGCTTTTCAAAGAATTGGTATGAAGTCTCGTTCTAAATACCACAATGCATCCCGACGTGTCTTGTCCCAATCACTTGTTAACAATATCACAAGAAAAAAAAAATTCTAAAACAAACCTCAACCCTCTTGAAATGCAATATCAAAACCCTTAGAAAGTATTTTCAAAGGCGAGATAGCCTCAACACAGGTGCCCCAATATATTTGTGGGCCTTCACTAGAAGGCTACATTGTTCTGACATGAAGTTAATTAAAGAAGTTAAGGGACTAGTTCATGATTTCTTGCATGAGAACACAAGGCCCTCTTCCAACCAAAAAGATGTACCAAAATTGAGAACGGGATATAGGGATCATGAACCCCATATTAAACATTATCTTGACATTACACAGACAGAATTGTATGAGAGATTTAGAAAAATACATAGTGCACTTAACTTAGGCCAAATATCTTTCTGTAAATGCAAGCCTTGGTATGTTCAAATAAACACAATTCATAACACATGTTGTTGTAGATATCACATTAAGTATGGTTATTATTATGACACATATATATATTTTTCATGTTTTGCATAACACCCTTTTGCAGGAATGCCTAGTTATATTGCAGTCGTCATTATCTAGAGACTTTATTCACTACATCTTGTGTACAAGGCCAAAGGGTTTTACATTTTATCAAAATGCATGCATATATGGGACATGCCCCGAGTGCAGTGGAATGACATTACTAAGAAAGTGCATCCATGTAAGCGGTGAGTATGAATTGGGGAGGAAGGAGGTTGCCTTGCAAAGCTTTAAATATGTGACATATGATATTGATGGAGGACATGAAAGAAAAAAGATACAATTGGTTACTTCCCAAGTATGAGTTTATGACTTCATGAAAGACTTCATCGAAAAGACATGACATTATTTTCATCATGTCCATGTAGCTCGATGGCAGGATGAGCATTTTCGAATATGTATAGATACATTTCCTATCAATATCATGTTATGCGTGGTTTATTTTGTTCAGAACTGCACCCTTCAACCGCAAAATGAGATTCAAAGAGCAGGTCAACATAATGGTACATATCACACACAGGCATGGACCAGATAGTACTGAACAAAACAAATTTATATTGAAAGAGTATCACTTCTACATAAGTGATAATCGGTGCCATGGCTTAGCTTACGTACAACATTGTTTTCACTTGTTCTATAATCACCTTAAGGAGAAGAACATACTAATGGATCAACATTGGATTTGTTCATATGGTTGCATAGGCTAGTTCAAAAATGCTCGTGTATTTCAATGGTTGTGTATTTTTCACAAAAATTTAAAGGTACCACACATTTGGAACTATTTTGAGTCTAAGAACAGGAAAGGGGAGCATGATGGAGTAGGTGCATGCATAAAAATATCATTACGCATGCAAGAAATGAAGTTCACTATTACTTCCCTCATTCGAGATGTAAAATCCATTGTTGAATGGTGTTCTTCAATAATGGGAGAGGGAACACGAACCCGTGAAGACCAATCACACAATAAAGGACATGTACATAGATATTTTTGAGAGGTGGTCGATGTATATCTATCACAATGGTATGAATGCAAAACAATCTAGGGAACTCGTGGATTTCATTCAGCTAGAACATCAGACAATGTAATAGTTGAAATATGGATGAGAAAAATCTCTTGCTTATGTGATCCATGTAATAGTAATGAATGGGATGATTGTGAATCAATAGACTGGGTTGATAGATGGGATCGTGTATCACTCCCCATTGGTCAATGTATAACTATGGAATTATCCCAATTGGAGGAGGACTAATCAAGTGTTTCAATAGATTATGATCATGTCTCAGATCTTGTACTGCTAGTTTCGTTGAATCCTTCTATTAAATTTTGAATAACTAGAATGAATGTGTTATGCTTTGTTCCTTCAATGGACTCACATTTTGGCACTCCATTTTTTGTAGGGAACATATATGCAGTGGTTTCCCCAAGCGATAATGAATGGGGAACTTATTATTGGCTGGAACGATATTTAGAGGGAAAGTAGAGCCTCATGAAATCAGTAATAGACTCTGAAGGAATTGAATTTCAGACAGGGTCGATGGTTATTAAAGTAGAATATATGACATATGATGAAAGAACACGAAATAAATGTGGTTATGTATTTCAATATTATAAACTAGGTCAAGTTATATACCACTTTACAAACTTGGTTATTGGTACAAACCTCCAACTACAAACAATGCAAAGTAAGAACTCATCAAAGGTACGATACTTCTTGCCTTACTCTGAGCATGAGAAGTTAATGGAAACCATCAGTATTATAAGTGATCCTGATGGTCTACTTGAATGACCATCTAGGTATGTAAAATGAATAATTTTGGCTTCATTTTGATTTTTGTTAAAATATTTGTAATGATGTTAAATATACCCATGCCATGCTTTGATTTTCCTTGAATTGCCTTGCCTTCACTTTCCATGCCATGCCCTGTCTTCACTTTCCATGTCATGTCATGCCTTTCCTTCACTTTCCTTGCCTTGCTTTCACTTTCCATGACATGCCTTGACTTCACATGCCTTGCCTTCACATGCCATATCATGTCTTCCCTTTACATGCCATGCCTTGCCTTCAGATTCCTTTCCTTGATTTCAGAAATCATTCATTTCCATGCCTTCACTTGTCATGCCATGCCTTTCCTTCACTTTCCATGCCATGCCTTTCCTTCACTTTCCATGCCTTCACTTTCCATTCCTTTCCTTTCCTTGTCATGCTTTACCAGGACTTGTATTTCCTTGCCATGCCTTGACTTCCCTTCACTTTCCATGCCTTTGGTTCACTTGTCTTGCCTTTTCCATGTCATGTCATGCCTTTCATTCACATGTCTTTCCTTCACTTGCATTTACTTCATGTTTCTTTCCTTTTCCATGCCATGTCATGCAATGCCTTGCCTTAACTTTCCTTTCCATTCACTCTCCTTAAATGGTCTTTCCATTCCATAGCATGCTATGCCATTCCATAGAATTCTTTGTTTTCACTTGCCTTTCCTTAACTTTCCATGCCTCTCCTTCACTTTCCTTTCCTTCACTTGTCTTTCCTTTTCCATTCCATGCCATGACGTTTCTTCACTTTCCTTTCCATTCATGCCTTGCCTTCACTTTCCTTTCCTTGACTTGTATTTCCTTTTCCATGCCATTCCATAGCATGCCATGCCTTTCCTTCACTTGTATTTCCTTCACTTTACTTTCCTTCACTTGTCTTTCCTTTTCCATGCCATGCTATGTCATTCCATAACATTCCATGGCTTTCCTTCACTTTCCTTGTCATTCACTCACCTTAACTTGCCTTTCCATAAAATAGCATGCCATTCCATAGCATGTCTTGCCTTCACTTTCCATGCCTTTCCTTAGCTTGCCTTGCCTACACTTGTCTGTCCTTTTCCATGCCATGCCTTGCCTTCACTTGCCTTGCCTTACCTTCATTTTCCTTTCCTTTCCTTCACTTGTCTTTCCTTCACTTTTCTTGCCTTCACTTTCATTACCTTCACTTGCCTATTGATTAAGGTTGGTTGTCATTGATGTCAACCCTTGAAGAAATCCCCATAGCACAAATGTTTGGGTAATGGACCCAATATTGTTTGATGTAAAGATGACTCATTATTGTCTTGTCATGGTTGATAAGAAGTAAAGATGGATGAACTCCAAAGTGGTCCCCTTATGGTGAAAGCCCTCACAGGAAGACACTTCACAGAGTAAGAGAACCCATGCTTAATTGTGGAATAATGGGATCCTAGATGGATAGTGTTTTTCATTCCATTTTTGTTGGTATGTGGAACGTCACATAACTCCTCACGGTTAGAGAGTTATGGCCATGAGAAGTTTGAGACCCTAGGTTTGGGTAATGGACCCAAGTTTGTTAGATGGATAATGGTATGAGTTATGATATATTTTAAGATAATACTGTAAGATACCAGATATATAAAATATGCAGAACATAAATGAAATGCTAGAAATGGCATAATAACAGTAAAATATCCAGCATAATCTTCACAATACATAGAAATGATATACGAAATAGCAATAGAAATAGCACTTTGATTCAGATAGCAATGTTCACAGGCCTCTTCGAGGGGGCAACCTCCAGTCGAGTAGCTAGGCCAAAAGAAGACAAGAATCAGAAGGCCTAGTAACTTCACGCTTGAGATTCCTTCGTAGTGTGCACGGGTAATACTTCTTCTCTAGCTAGGGTAGATGCTCTACTCTCCTGTACAAATAGGTGTCTCAAGTCCTTTTGTGTCCTTTCAACTTTGACATCCAAGTCTCTGGTCCTAAATAGCTTCGATCTGTTCTCCTGCTCTTCAATCAACTGTGCGTTCCTCCTAGTCAAGAAATCTTTTAATTCCTGCTTCTTCTACTCTAAGACTTCTTCTTCTTTCCTTCTAGTTTGATCCTTTTCAATCCAAGGTTTTCCTGGTAACATAGTAAATGAATCGTTTTTCTCAATAAATTTAACAACCTAAAAATCTTCTTCTGTCAAAGTTCCATGGGTACTCATAGATATTTGGGTAAGTCTTCCACATAGGGTTATCATCTTTCCTCTAAATAATCCTATTCCTCCTAATGAAGGAATCATAGCAGGATTTCCTATATCTTCCCAAGTTCTTTCTGTCATGACATTCACCCGTGTTTCCTCATCTAGAACACAATCAATGTCAAAGTCTCCTATTCTTGCTTTTATGCATTATTTTTCTTTAAAAATATCTGACAAATTGATATTTTTGTGATCATTTAGGGTTGATATTTCTATGATCATTTAGGGTTGATATTTCTGTGATCATTCAGGGTTTCCTTTATCTGTAGCAATACATCCTTCTATTATTTCTGGGGTTCTTCCATGATCTCAGTTTCTTGACCTTTCTTAGGGTCTACTTGTTCCATATTCATTCTTTCAAACTTAGAAATCATTCTAGGGCAATCTAAAACTTCATGGTCCATAGCTTTACAACAAAGACAACTAGGTCTTCTACCAGGACATTCCTTAGCCAAATGACCCAGTCTTCTGCAACTGTAACAAAGAGTCAATCCTTGCTTGATCTTAAATGATCTCCAACCTTTCCTGTACTGCGCACTAGGATCATGGTAGTTAACCTGCAAAACATTCTTTCTAGTGTTATTGGATAAATCAGTGAATGCGGACATAAACTAATCTCCCTAGATCCACCTGGATCTAGAACAAAACAAGATAGGAAATTAAGCTTTCCCTAAGTTACTACCATTGAATTTATTACCAAAGAAGGAATGGATGACATACCTTTAGATATCACTTTCTTATATCTCTGTTGTCCCTGCCTCACTCTAGTGCTCTTGTGAGATCAGATCTGTAATGACACAAACCAACCAAAGTGAAAGAAATAATTGTAGATTCAATGGAAGCCTAAACATGTAATCAAGGAGTCATGTAATAAAACACTAGTGATTTTATGGGAAAGAAACATGTCACCGTATAATATTAAGTAAAAGTGGAAGATACAACCAAATTTCCTTGATGTCGCAAGTTCCCTTTCGGTGGTCCTTTGTTCCAACACACACATACACTTGCTCCAAATTTGTATGAAGATGGTCCACAAATCTTGATGGACAAATGGAGGCCCCAAGCATCAGTTGTATCAGGATTCTTCACACAGTATTCAACCTATTCTTTCAACAATTATTTGTTCAATCTTGATTAACCTTTTCCATGAGAAACACATAATTATATAGGAGAAGGTGAAGTGGTTACAAGGATGAGGATGATCCCACCAAATCAGAGAGGCCAGTAAGATCACAACCATATGGACGCCACCTCACATTCTAGAATATTATCCTTCTAGAAACTTTGTGAAACTTCTTCCTTTCGTTAGCTTCAAACGTTTTCGCACCCTACCTATATAGTAGCATGCAGAAATACTGTGAGCCAGGCATAGAGCAGCCTATGGAAATCAATTATTTCCACACTCTATACCACTGTCATTCTGCGACGTCATTCTAAAGATATGTCTTGTAGGGGAGGAACTTAGTCATTTTCCTCATGTAAAAAATTGTTTTGAGAGCCTGAACACATGCCTGTAGGGTCATCATCAGAGTGACCAAAATAATGTGTAACACTAGGATCCTACATCCATTTGTTAGTCCAAACATTCTTTCTATGCATAGGTATAATATATCTTTCACTATTCTTATCAGATCTATTCATATCAAATCTTCTTTCCTCTAGCTGCGCCCTACTTTTCAAGCTAGGAAAATATTTATCAAACATACCGAGATCCATACTTTAGAGAAAAAAAAAATTCACTAATCTTATCTTCAGTAGAGCACAAAGATTCCAGATCTAAAACTTTTCACTATTCCTACCTTTATCATAGCACAGAGCTTGCAGATCTTACCTCTTTAACCAAAAATTCACACTTTTACCATTAACAGAGCACAAAGACTTTAGACCTTGCCTCTTTTCTTTAGATATGATCCTTCTTCTTGGAATAGAGCTTCACAAATCAAGTAGAATATTGCACACTAGGGAAATAGATCTACGCACAGAGATTTCACAGTTTTAGGTTCGATCTCTGCACATAGCTTCTTTTTCCTCAGTTCCCAGCAATCACAGTTTCAGGTCCAATATTCGCATAGAGATTATTTTTCCTCAGTTCCCAACAATCACAGTTTCATTTCCTGGCAACAGAACTATTTGTTGGCACAAGGGCAGACCTAGGGTTCAATGCTCAAGAGCGCACCAACAAAACCCTAACTACCGACCCTTTTGGCAACACCTGCGAAGCAGATGAAGTCTCACCCGAGGTAGAGGTAGGGGTGTTTGTAGGACTCCAGTGTCTGCAACCATAGCTAGGACACATATCTATGATTGTAACACCTTAACAAAGCACTTAACAATATAGATCATCAATATTTAACTAGAATTTACTTTGCAAATAAAACCCTAATTACAGAGCATCACAGTTTTCAACCAGATCTAGCATCTAATAGAACTTAGCATGACGAAATAGATCAGATCGAGCAGATTCAAGCACTAAGCACATTCACATTGGTCATATATATTCATTCATAATATTCAACACTAATCTATCATGTTAGATCCATCTATCCTCTAACAACGCACTAATAAATTAAGAAGATAAACAAGAGAGCAACCATAAAGAAAAATCATACACAACATAGGATATACATGGTTCACCCCCACCCCGAGGCTATGTCCACCAACTTTTTGTCTTCTTTATTAGATTCTTCAATAAGTTACATGCACAGAGCCACAAAAACCCTACTCCGCAGAGGACAGGAGATCTGCGCACCTCACTAGATCCTCCTTCCCTGGGCTAGGTTACAACACTAAGCCTCTTCTCAATATATTACACTCACTTGCACTTAGCTCTGCAAGCCTCATACAATATGCATAAAAGAAATCTTCACTCAACACTTACAACTTTCGATCACATAGATTGAACTACTTCCTACATCGCTCAACCTTCTATTTATACTTTACAAAATATGCCTAAGCATGGGTAAACCCTTGGGCCGACATCCCCATACCCATTACATAATCTGAAATCCCAAAAAGGGCCCTAACAAGGGCCAAGATCCCACGATCTCCGCTTCATCTTATGCTCCACCTTCGACAACCTATCGAAGTCCGAAAAATAGGTCTAACATGACCAAGGATCCTCAAAACTTGGTCAAGGGCCAACGATGAACAAAAATTCGGGGGATTCCAACCCCATGTGATTCTTGTTGGAAAGACTCAAATTTCACCCAAATTCCACATAGACTTCAACCTCTTGTTATATAGAAAAATATTGCAATCTCGGTGCTACATCCTAAGATCTGATGCCAACTATGAAGTGCACATTACCAACAAATATGAAAATTCTCTGATACCAACTATAAAATACCCATACTACTAAAAACAAATTAAAATTCCTATATGAAAATTAAATTTAGCAAAGGGAAGTAAGCCCAAAATTTTTCATGCATCTAACAACATATTAAAACACCATGAATGCAACCATACAATAGACATGCCATTCATCTAATAAATTACACAACGGAATTAACATGAGAAATATAACATAACACTTATATTTTATAAAAAACCAATTAGATGTGTATGAAGGATGTTCCTCCCAACCGTAGGCTTGTTGTTCTTTTTCTCTCAATAGTAAGCCACCCTAGAGTCGAGGATATGACTCCACAAGGAGGTCTGGACCTCTTGGTTTTCCATTTTCCACACTCAGCATCCTAAAACCTAGGTTTCCAACTCTAACAAAAATTCCAATCCACCAACTCTCTTTCCCCTCAACTCGCACAACCCAAGGAATGAGATCCCCTTCTCTGCCACGTATCCCCTCAGGCTATCCCACTTCCCTCCAAGGTTCCAATGTACATGTTTGGCCAGGAAATATATTATCAAAAGGACTCCAGGAATCCCCAAATGTTACTTTGGAGTTCTCATTGTATCCTTCTCAAGGCTCTTGAGCCATCTTCTCAATTGGAAGCACATTTATAGACATACATCCTATCTCTTGGCATAAAAATAAACTCTCTCATGGTTGTTCTCAAATGCAACATGGTTGTGCTCTTTTCCATCACCAATATTTTCTCTTGCTACCCAAAACATGCTTGTAAACATTTTCCCAAAAACCCACTTGAATTTCATTTTCTTCTCATGCATTCTTTGACTCTCACATTTCCAAAAAAGTGGTTGTACTCAGCCTATGCAATCATAAATAAGTGACATGAAATTTCAACCACTCTTACATGCATTCAATCGCTATTTTGATCATTCAAACGAGGAAAAATATAATAATGAAATGGATTGGATTAATAGGCACATGGAACCCCTTAGACCCCCTTTACCGCCTCACTTGTGGAATCATAGCCCCCTAATGTTATTTCCCCTCTCATATTGCATCTGACAATTTCTTTTTATTAATTATTTCAATTTTCATTTTTGCGTAGCTCATCCCTTGGCCATATCAATTTGTACAACCTCTCTGGCCCAAAACATATCAACTCACCAGCCTAAATCACATTTGCACAATTACGTTATAATTTATGGGGATTAAAACTAAGGATGTTACACTCTTTATATAGGAGAAGAGTTTAACAATATCCCAATTGAAATAAGCATAAGTTTCTAACCTCCTAGGATGAAAATAATAGCTCTTTGTAAGGTACCAGATATATTATAATAGCATAAAACATAAATATTGCAGAGAATAACATTGGAACAACACAATAGATGAAACCACAACACCAAATAATACCTTTATTGATAGGAAACAATGTTCACTTGCCTCTTAGAGGGGGAAACCTCCAACAGAATAGTGCTATATTACAATAATTCTCAAGACAAATCCCTCCTACTCTTATTTATACTAATTCTATCTTCTAAAGAACATTCTAGAGGAATATCTTTCTGTAAGAAGAAGCTTCTATTAGGTCTTCTTACATTGACTTGTTCATATTTATTAAATAGGCCTTATTAATTAGTATCAACCTTTATTACATGTAAATATAGTATTCTACCTACATNNNNGCCCCCCCCCCCCCTTGAAGAACAACCTTCTCCTCAAGGCTTGAGATGAGGAAATTCCTGGAGAATAGTGGTCGGCTCCCAGGTGGCATATTCTGGAGTTGTATCTTTCCACTGCACTAACACCTCCTTGATGGTGTGCTAATGGAGATGATGTTCACACTGGTCCAAGACTTCATGTGGCTACAACCATATCGAACGTTCAATATCTGACTCTGGAATATTGTTTTGAGTTTGGAACTTAATTCCAATCACCTTCTTTAAGCATGAGACATGAAAAATAGGATGGATCTTAGAATGAATGGGCAGAGGTAACTGATAGGCCACTGGTCCCACATGCTTGATAATGGTACAACCACCATAAAATTTGGGAGTAATATTCTGACAATGTTAAGATTTGAGTGAAGTGTGCTTATAAGGATGTAGATGAAGAAACACCTAGTCTCTTGTAGCAAATTGGCATTCTAAACATCCTTGATCTTCTTATTGTTTCATACGATTCTAAGCCATAACCAAATTTTCTTTGAGAGAACAAAGAATGGCGACATAGACTGTAAGAGTTTTTTCAACCTCCTGAACCTTTGAGACCCCTGGTATGTAGGAAAGAATTGACGGGGAATTTTGTCAATATACTACTTCAAAAGGAGTCATGCGTGTAACAATATGGTAATATGTGTTATACCACCATTCATTTAGGAGTAACCATTGAGCCCACTAATGTTTTCGGTTAGATGCAAATCACCTCAAATATGTTTCCAAACACTTGTTGACAACTTCAGTTTGGCCATCATCCTGTGGGTGATAAGAAGTACTGAGATTTAATTGTGTTCCCTGGAGCCTAAATAGTTCTTGCAAAAAATTGTCGATGAAAGTGGGATCTCTGCCAGATACAATATAAGGAGGCATGCCATGAATCTTGAAAATATGATCCATGAAAACATGAGCCACTATGGATGATGTGAATGGGTATTGAAGAGCACAAAAAATATCATATATGGAAAGGCAATCAACTACCACCATGATGATTGACTTGTTGCTAGATTTAGGTAAGCCCACAATGAAATCCATAGAAATTTCCCTCCAAATAGCTGGTGGAATTAGAAGTGATTGTTATGTGCCTAGAGCTTTGAGAGTTTCCCCCTTGATGCATTGAAAGACATGGCATTCAACCACAAAGGTGCAAACATCTTGTTTCATACAATCCCAGAAAAAAGAACGTTTAACTCATTCGTAGGTTTTGGTAAACCCAGAATGCCCTGCTATGGGTGAAGCATGAAGCTCAGAAATCACTATGGATTTAAGTTGTGATAGGTGGCTTAAATATATATTCCCTTTGTAGTGAATATCTTCATTGTGCCAAAAGTACGTTGGAGAAACCAGATAATTGTCTTTTAATTTTTGGATCAGTCGAGAATTTTTAGGGTCTTGCAACAATTCCTGGTGAACAACTTGGAGCCAATCTGGTACAATGAAGGAGAGGGAAAAAAGTGATTCTTATTCTCCGTACTTTCTAGACAAAGCATCAACCACTACATTTTTGTTTCCCTTATTATAAATTATCTCATAATCATAGCCAAATATATTGGTCATGTTGGATTACTGAGAGGGGGGGTGAATCAGTAATAGTGTAATTATAATCCTTTTTCTTCAAATGTTATATCAATGTAGAATTATTATCCAATAATGAGCAGTAAGAAATAAAAAATCACACACATACACAGTACACCAGTGTTTTACGTGGAAACCCAAATCGGGAGAAAACCACGAAATGTTTTTTCTTATATGTCTTGAAGAATTACATTCATTAGAAGCACCAACTTCCTTTGTTTTCCAGCTGCAACTGGAAGGAGGCTCCAACCCCCTAGTTTCTCAGGCTACAACTTGAGGGAAGCTCCAATTCCCCTATTCTTTGGCTACAACTAGAAGGAAGCTACAACCCCCAATGTTCTTCGGCTACAACCGGAAGGTGGCTACAACCACCTATCTTTGTCCCGTCCTGCCACCCTGAAGTAGAAGTAGAATGATTGAACCACTGTCACACTATCACTGTGAGATATATCATTGTAAACCTGTACCAATAAATTTGAACCATGCATCAACCTATACCTCAACCTGTAATCAACATGTACCATACACAAGTGCATCAACCATGCACCAACCTGTAATCAACCTGTACCATAAAAAAGTGCATCCAACCATGTACCAAGTATGTACCAATCATGTGTCAACTACTCATCAACTATGACTCATCAATATGTACCAGCATCATCAACTATACACCTCATGTATGTGCACCAACTCATCAAGTACTTGTCTCAACCATGTACTCAACATGTACCACAACCAAAAGCCCTCATCAATTTCATCATCCAAATATGATTTGTAGCTCTGTAATAGACCTAGTGTATATGATCACATTCCTTGCTGAATTCTGGCTTATTCTAGAGAGCGACCTTGTAGAGCGTGCCCTTAGAAAGCGCCATCAAAAGAATTTATCCTTCCTTGCATTTCGGCCTTCTTTTCTTCACCTTCACTCAGAATTTTGGTTTAGATATCCTTGGTTACCTCAGACACATATAGATATTCAATATGCTCAAGTGTTATTCAAATGAGAGAGCCTTGCCTCTTATTTATACTCTCCAAGTAGCTTCCTTAAAAACATATTCTAGGTCACTTGGACCACTTTCCTTATTTTAGGGTTGGATCCACTTTTAATTTATCCATTAAATTTATTATTGAAATAATTTATTTTGTCTTCACTTTGAATTATAATACACTCATCACTTCACTTTATTATTTACCTTTTAAAATCTCTTAAACCACTTTGACTACTTTGACCTTTTGGGGCTTCTAGATGACATATGAGGGTCCTCCAACTTCGTAAGGCCATAACTCTCAAAATGTGAGGAGTTATGTGATGTTCTACATACCACCAGAAATGGCATGACGTGTACTATCCATATAGAATAGTATTATCTAAAAATATATCATAACTCATACCATTACCCATCAAACAAACTTGGGTCCATTACCCAAACCTGGGGTCTCTAACTTCTCATGGCCATAACTCTCTAACCGTGAGGAATTATGTGACGTTCCACATACCACCGGAAATTACATGACAAGCAATATCCATATAGGATATTTTCCCTGACAAATTCACTTTCCTTCATCTCATTATTCCACAATTAAGCATGGGTTATCTTACTCCACAAAGCGTCTTCCTGTGAGGGATTTCACCATAAGGGGACCACTTTGGAGTTCATCCATATTTACTTCTTATCAACCATGACAAAACAATAATGAGTCATATTTACATCAAACAATAGTTGGGTCCATTACCCAAACCTTTGTACTACGGGGCTTTCTTCAAGGGTTGACATCAATGACAACCAACCTTAATCAACAATCTCCCCCTTTGTCATTGATGGCAACACTATGATGCAATATTGAAATCATATCACTCATGCTCCCCCTGGAACCATGCCTTTGTCCTCTGCATCTGATAAATCTTCTACCCCTGGAACCATGCCTCTATCCTCTTCATCTGATAAATCTGCCCCCCCTGGAACCATGCCTCTATCCTCTGCATATGATAAATCTGCTCCTCCTAGAACCATGCCTCTGTCCTCTACATCTGATAAATCTCTCCCCCTTTGTCATCAATGGCAAAGGTATCTTTCCATCTGGGGCTTCTCCCCTTGACAAACTGTCCTCTTATGGTGCTTCCTCATGTATATCTAAGACATATAATATGATCATTCAAAAAGCATTAAAAAAGAATTCATTTTTGGAGTAGAAATAACTCCAAGTCTTTAGAGAATATATTCAAAGGCTTCCCGTGGAAGTGGTTTTGTAAAGATGTCCGCCACTTGTTCTTTTGTGCCCACATACTCAACTCTGATGTTCTTTTCTGCAACTTGTTCTTGTAGAAAGTGATACTTGATTGGAATGTGTTTAGTCTTGGAGTGCATCACCGGGTTTTTTGAGATACTGATGGCACTTGTATCATCACAATATATTGGAATGGGATCATCATACTCAACCTGTATATCTGTCAAAGTTTGTTTAATCCAAAGAACCTATGTACAACATGCTACTGCTGCAATATACTCTACCTCGGCTGTAGATAGAGATATCGATGATTGTTTCTTTCTTATCCATGATACCAAACACTCACCTAAGTAGAACATTGCTCCACTGGTGCTTCGTCGGTCATCAATACAACTTACCCAATCTGCATCTATGTAGGCAATACGTGATATATCTTTTCCTTTTGGATACCATAATCCAAACTCTTTTGTTCCTTTGAGATATTTGAAGATCCTCTTCACTGCTAATACATGTGATTCCTTTGGTGCTGCTTGAAATCGTGCCACCTGTCCAATTGCCTACATTACATATGGCATGGATGTTGTCACATATAGTAGGCTACCAATCATTGACCTATATTGCCTCTGATCTGTAGACTTTGAATCATCATCGTTTCTCAACTTACAGCTGGTTTGCATGGGATTGATAACTGGTTTGCAATCGTCCATTCCAAACCTCTTTAGCATTTCTCTGATATACTTGGTTTGAGAAATAAAAATTCCTTGGTTTCTTTGATGTATCTGAAGTCCCAGAAAGAAGGATAGTTCTCCAAGTAACGACATTTCAAATTCATTCTGCATGTCTTTTGCAAATTTCTACCTTAACCTGTCATCATCACTACCAAAAATAATATCATCAACATAAACTTCAATTAATAAAATATTACCTTGACTTACCTTGATGTAGAGGTTATTGTCTGCACTTCCTTTTCTGAACCCTGTCTGCTGTAGATACTTATCCAGTCTGGAGTACCATGCTCTAAGAGCCTATTTTAGACCATACAAGGCCTTCTTTAATTTACACACATAGTCTGTGTTCTCTGACAATTGAAATCCTTCTGGTTGTTCAATGTAGACTTCTTCTTCAAGCTCCCCATTCAGAAAAGATGATTTTACGTCCATCTGATATACTTTAACATTTTTGGAGCATGCATAAGCTAAAAGAAAATGAATTGCTTCCATTCTGGCAACTGGGGCAAATGTCTCTTCAAAGTCGATTCCTTCAATCTGTGCATATCCTTTACATACCAATCTAGCTTTGTTCCTTGTAACCTGTCCATCGTCATTCAATTTATTCTTGAAAACCCATTTTGTGCTGATCACATTCTTATTCTTTGGTCTTGGAACCAATTCCCAAGTGTCATTTTTCTCTATTTGATCCAATTCTTCATCCATGGCCTTATTCCAAAATTCATCCTTGCTAGCTTCTTCAAAACAGTTTGGTTCAATTGTAGATAAGAGTGCTAGGTGTGTTTTCTCTGGTGAACATATTTTTCTTCAAGTCTCAACTCCTTCATCTTTGTTTCCAATAATCTGATCTGAAGGATGATTCTTTTGTACTTTTTTGCTAGGTGTCTTTGGAGATACTTGTTGAACTTGCTCTTCTACTTCTGTCAGATTCTCTTCATCTTCATCTTCCTCTTCTTCTTCTTTTTCATCTTCTTCTTCAAAAAGTTGTTCCATTGATTTGTTTTCTTCTTTCTTTGATTCCGGTCTGCTTGTTTCATCAATTGTTACGTTGATGTTTTCCACAACATTGTTTAATCTTAGATTGTAACACTTGTATGATTTCCTTGTACTTGAGTAACCAATAAGTATTCCTTTGTCCACATGAGAGTCAAACTTTCCCATTCCACTATCTTCTCTTTTGATGTATCATTTGCTTCCAAAAACTCTGAAGTGCTTCACATTTGCTAGTCTTCCTTTGTTGGAAAATATTGCACAGACAACGAATGCATGTTGGCAACAGACAACGAATCAGTGAATGGTTGTCATTGATGGCAACAGTCAAAATGACAGGAAAACATAAGACAAGTTCAGAGAGGTGAATGATCGAAAGCAGTGAATGATCGAACACAGAGAGAGCCATTAGATTTGGTGCAGGGTCGCCGACAACCATCAGATCTGCAAAAGATGTGAGGGAGATAAGCCTCGAGAGCAAGAAGAGAGGTCACGACATGAGGAGTTGTCATCGGGATATCAACAATCGGGAGATCGGATTTCTCAAGGTCGTGAGAACCGGGACATTGAAAGTCTTGAAATCCCGACATAATCGGGACCATCCATTTGGAAGGACACGTGGCAGCGATTGGGCGCCATCGGGAGAAGCTCGAAAGGAGGCTTCATCAGAGAATCAGGATATCGGAGATCCCGGGAGCAAAGGTTTCATGCATTGGAAAATCGCGATACGCGATTTCTCGATAAGGCCTAGGAGCATGGGGCCACACCGACTGTCAAGAGGACAGGTGGTAGATTTTAGCGACCGGTGAAAGGATCGTTGACAGGTCAACGACTGGGACCCATCGGAGGATCGAGAATCAGAGGATTGAGAGTCTCGTGGATAGGCGCATCGTGGTATTGAAAACCCCGATCAGTGGGGGCCAGCTGTCTGTATGAAAGGAGCATCGGGATTTGGACGATCGAGAATCATGCGGGTGTATGCATTGAGGCATCACAAACCTCGTAGCCTCGACGGGGTAAGGTTTTGGTCACGGAGTGATGGCCACGTTGACCGGGAGCTAAGCTCAGGAGGGCTAGCGTATGAAAGGAGCGTCGTGATTTGGACGATCAGGAATCATGCAGGTGTATGCATTGAGGCATCACAAACCCCGTAGCCCTGACGGGGTAAGGTTGTGGTCATGGAGTGACGGTCACGTTGACCAGGAGCTAATCTCAGGAGGGCTAGCGTATGAAAGGAGTGTCGGGATTTGGACGATCGGGAATCATGCGGGTGTATGCATTGAGGCATCACAAACCCCGTAGCCCCAACGGGGTAAGGTTGTGGTCATGGAGTGACAGTCACGTTAACCGGGAGCTAAGCTCAGGAGGGCTAGCGTATGAAAGGAGCGTCGGGATTTGGACAATCGGGAATCCCGCGGGTGTATGCATTGAGGCATCACAAACCCCGTAGCCTCGACGAGGTAAGCTTGTGGTCACGGAGTGACGGTCACATTGACCGGGAGCTAAGCTCAGGAGGGCTAGCGTATGAAAGTGATGAAACCCGATTTAAAAGGAAAGAATAATAAAGATTATCCAACGGTGCGGATAAAGCTTGAATTGATCAGAGGGTTACTGTTCTTCCACACACATTTAACTCTTTTAGTTACAAATCCGTTAGTGAAACAGACTCATGATTGCAAATTAGTTGTCGATCAGTTGGCGTTTCGGTTGGCTGGACAGTTTTCATCATTTTTCCCAAGGAGTTGGGAAGTTGAAACGTTGTGCCTGTGTGTATAAAAGAAGATGAACCAGACTGTGTCGGGTTGGTTGTTCTGAAGTGAAAATGAATAAAAAGTAAGAAAAAGAAAAGGAGCAGTGGCATAGCATGAAATTGAGCAAATGTGTAGAGGGAGATGGAAAGCAGAGTAGAAGCAGAGCAGAATGACAGACATAGCAGAAGCAGAGCAGAATGATTGACAGAGTAGAAGCATAGTAGAATGACAGAAAAAGTCGATGCAGAGCAGACCTGCTAAACAAACAGAAGAAGAGAAGAATTGCAGAACAGTTTGTTGAAGATCAGATACAGAGAAAATTTGGTAAGAATTGATTTATCTGTGTAGTTGTTTGTGTATTTATTATTATTCAAGGGTGGTTGGGAGGTGCTCGGGAGGACTTTTGTCCTCATAGGTTCAAGTGGGAGCTTGAACATAGGAAGTTGTAGCTTCCATCTGGTTGTAGCTAGAGAAACAAGGGTGGCAGGGTGGTGCTAGGGAGAAAAAGTGTTCTATGTTATACAAGTTGGAGCCTGTGTAACTGGAAGTTGGTACTTCCATCCAGTTGGTGCTGGAACATTCAGGAAGTTGGTGCTTCCATCCAGTTGGTGCTGGAATATTCAGGGAGTTGGTGCTTCCTTCTAGTGGGTTCTAGAGAAACCAGAGAGTTGGTGATCTCAAACAAGTTGCATCTTTTAAAACAGAGGTAGCAGCCTCACATTGAGTTGGTGCTCAATTGTAAATGATGTACAGAACTGAAAAAGACTGCCTATCATTTCGAAGAAGAAGAGGTTTTCTCCCTTTATGGGTTTCCTTGTGAAAATCTGTCTCTGTGTATACTTTATGTGTTATTGATGGTCTTTACTTTTACTGTGCATATGTTGTATGTTGTTGATGATCACTTGAAGGAAGATTAATAATATTTAAAAGGTATAAAATTGTTTAAGCTGATAAACAACTGATTCACCCCCCCCTCTCAGTTGTTTTAGTATTTCCAACAATTGGTATCAGAGCCGGTTCCTTTTATTTAAAGGTAGATCTGTAAGCTTAAACATGACAAGTTATGAAGGGACTTCAGCCTCTAAGCCCCCTCTGTTTGATGGAACAAATTTTTCCTTCTGGAAGATTAAATGAGAACATATTTAATGGCCTTGGGTGTTGATGTTTGGGCTGTAGTAGAGACTTGATATACAAAGCCTGTTGTGCTAGCCAACAAGGATGATAAGTTAGAGTTTAGCTTTAATGATAAGGGGATGAATGCTATCTTGAATGGACTTGCTGAAGCTGAGTTTGTAAAGGTGATGCATCTTGTACTGCCAAAGCAATGTGGGATAAACTTATTAACAGTTATGAAGGAAATGAGAAAGTAAAAGGTGCCAAACTTCAAACATACAGATTGAAATTTGAACAACTAAAGATGGATGAAGATGAAAAGATTAGCAAGTATTTTTTAAGATTTGAAGAACTTGTAAATGCCATGAAGGGCCTTGGTGAGGAGTTTGAGGATTCACTCTTATTTCAGAAGATTTTAAGATCTCTACTTGATAAATTTTCTCTGCAATAGAATAATTAAATGATCTTAAAATTATGTCCATTGATCAACTTCTAGGAACTCTAACTGCATATGAAATGAGAATTAACAAAGATAAATCCAGTACTAGAGAAGCCTCTTTTAAAGAAGACAAGAATACTGATTCAGAATTTGATGACATTGAGGCAAAATTTGTGAGAAGGTTAAAGAAAGGATCAGAAAAATATCAAGGGAAGTTGTCCTTCAAATGCTTTAACTGTGGTAAGATAATTCATTTTGCATCTAAGTGTCCCCATAAGAAAAAGGATTAGAACTCTGATGATGAAAAGAAGTACAAGTACAATAAATATAATAAGAAGAAAAGTTCGGTTGCAAATAATGACAATTCCTCAGAAGACACCGATAGTGACTCATCTGGTGAAGATAAGGCAAATGACTTTGTACTTATGGCCAAAGAGGATCATGATAATAAAAGGACAGGTAGTGATGATAATGAGGAAGAAGCTATGGTGGATTTGGAAGGAGAACTAATCAGCGCACTGGAAGAAATTGATAGACTCAGATCTAAAAACAGAAAGCTAAAACAAGTGTTAACACTGTTTGAAAAAGACAATAAAAAACCTGATGAAGATTTTGCTCTGCTGAAAGTGGAATTAGAAGAGGCAAAGAAGATAAAAGATATACTGAAACAACAACTGTCAGAGAAGAAACTCAGGTGTGAAGCCCTAGAAGAAGAAATAATAAAGACTAGAAAAGAAATGGATAAATTCAAAGGACTGTATCATCAAAATCTGCCAAGTATAAAAGCATTAGAAGAATTAACCTCCATTCTAAATAAACAAAGAAATTCAAAGCTGAAAGCTGGATTGGGATATGAAGAAGGATCAAGTAGTGATCATCCAAATAACACAGAATCTATCAAGTTTGTCAAATCCTCAAACATTGACAACAGTCACTCTGCAGAAACAAAGAAAGAAAATCAGCCATCAAGATGGAATGAAAGGAAAAACCCCAGAACAGAATTTGTAGACCAGAAATTTTATCAGCATGAAAGAAATCAATCCCCTCAAAGAAGACAGACTTTTTCAAGGTACAAAAATTTCTTCTATGGTTATTGTTTTTTCTGCTCTAATTTTGGTCACAAAGTTATAAACTGTTCTCTAAGATTTAGATATGAACAATCAAGATACTCAATGAATAACTATCTTCCACAACAAACATTGAGACAGCCACAGACTATAAATCATGAGATGACAGGCAGAAGGATACAGGTGAGACACAATAACAATTATGAGCATAGCAATCGTTATGATCCTTTATTCAGTGAACTAGAATGTTACAACTATCATAATTATGGACATAAAGCTGCAGACTATCGTTTAAAGAACTACAATCCAAACTTGAACTCCACTGTTGAAAATGTCAAGGTTCGGAAGAAGAAAGTAGATGACAAGTGTGGACTAGTGCTATCAGCTCAAAGGAAAAAGAATCCCTGGTATATTGACAGTGGATGCTCCAAACACATGACTGGAGACAAAAGTAAGTTTCTAACTCTAAGTGATAGCAAATCAGGGAACATAACTTTTGGAAATGATGCACTAGGAAAGGTGAAAGGTAAAGGAATTGTGAGTTTGAGTAATGGAAAAAGAAAAGCTCAAGATGTGTTGCTTGTAGAGAATTTGAAACATAATCTTCTTAGTGTCAGTCAAGTCTGTAACCGAGGGTGTGAAGTTGTTTTTACCTCTAAAGACTGTAAAATCAAATCTGTAGATTCAGGTAAGCTAGTTGCAAAAGGTGTAAGAACATAAAACAATGTCTATGTTTTAAAAGAAGAAGATGAAGAAGAATGCAACTTAAGAAAATATGATGAAAGTTGGCTGTGGCATAGGATACTTGGTCACCTAAATTTTGAACACATAATCAAGCTCAAAAACAATGGGGCAGTAAAAGATCTTCCGAAGATATCAAAGCCATATGACTCTGTCTGTAAGTCCTGCCAGATAGGAAAGCTTACTCGCACTCAATTCAAATCGAAAAACTTTCCTTCAACAGAAAAACCTCTCCAGATAGTACATATGGATCTATGTGGACCATCAAGGAAAGAAGGTACAGGAAAAGAAAATTACTTTATGTTGATTATTGATGACTATTCCAGACTAACTTGGGTTTCCTTTTTGAAAGAAAAATCTGAAGCACTTGAAAAATTTAAAGTGTTTAAGGCTTTGACTGAGAATCAAATAGGAAAAAGGTTAAAGGCAGTAAGGTCTGATAGAGGAGGAGAGTTCAGTTCTAGAAATTTCAAAGAATTCTGTGATAAAAATGGGATCAAAAGAGAGTACACAATTCCAAGGAATCCACAGCAAAATGGAGTTGTTGAGAGGCAGAACAGGTCAGTACAGCAAATGGCAAGATCTATGATGAATGAAAAGAACATACCTTAGACATATTGGGCGCAAGCAATTCATACAACTGTTCATATCCTTAACAAAGCTCATCTCAGACCACACAGTGACAAGACCCCTTATGAACTTTGGTTTGGAAGACCTGCTTCAATCAAGCATTTCAAAGTTTTCGGGAGTACATGTTATATCAAGAACAATGATGAAAATATTGGAAAATATGATGACAGGGCTGATGAAGGTATTTTCTTGGGTTATCCCACAAACAGTAAAGGGTACAGATGCTACAATAAAAGACTGCATAAACTAGTTGACTATATAGATGTAAAAGTTGATAAAGAAATTCCAGTCAGAAATGTAAGCAGTGGTGAACCAAGAACAAAAGATATAGTTGAAGATGAAGATGAACAGGTCCAAGGATCAGAAAGAGAAGAGTCTAGATCAGATGAAGATATGAACATTCAAACTGACACAAATCAACAGAAAGAAGCAAAATCTCCTCTCAGAATTATTAGAAAGAATCATCCTGAAAATATGATAATTGGGGATATAAATGAAGGAGTTTAGACGAGAAGGAAATTGATTAAAGACTTAGAACAATCTCATGTTGCCTTTTTATCTATGACTGAACCTAAAAAATTTGAGGAAGCTAGCCAAGAAGATAATTGGATTAGAGCAATGAATGAAGAGCTTGATCAGATTGAGAAGAACAATACTTGGGAGCTTGTTCCCAAACCAAAAAATAAGAATGTAATAGGTTCTAAATGGGTGTTCAAGAATAAAATGAATGACAAAGGTCAAGTTGTTAGAAATAAAGCCAGATTGGTCTGTAAAGGATATGCACAAGTTGAAGGTCAGGACTTTGATGAAACTTTTGCACCAGTGGCAAGATTGGAAGCTATCAGAATGTTTCT